>WAAB01006053.1:120937-131379 GCA_013389865.1 Piaya cayana
AGAGGAATAGTCAATTTTTTTTTAACAGCTTTGGTAAGAATTATATCACACCACAGATAAATAGATTTTTTTTGTTTTAAATGACTACATTCTAGCTTCTTTCTAGTGCCCCAAAACATGGGCCATATTTCTTGCAATAATATTGCTCAAGGTGACCATTTGAAAGGGGTTGGCACCTTGATCAACTATCAGGAATTTTCAGGACAGTGTCTTATTTTATTGAAATGTGTATGTGTTCTTCAAAGTCCTTGTTTATGTTTACAGTACAATAATCCTTGTTGGCTTTGGTTTTTTATTCTTAGCAAAATGTTTGGGTTTTATTTGTATGAGTAGTCTCTGGAGTTCACTATGCTGATAAATCCCTACAGATTTTATTCCTCTGGGGAAAAGTGGGGACATGATATATTTGTCCCATATACATTACTTTCTTGTCTTTAAATTGTTTTTTTTTTTTCTTTTTAACTGAAGCTCCAGTTCTGAAAGCCTGAAAACTGCTTTCTGTAGGCCTTTTTTGGTTTTTTGGTGGTTTTTTTTTGTTTTGTTTTGTTTTTTGCTATAGTAGGACTAATTTGCTGCTTAACAGGACTGCTATGTATCATGCCTACTTTCATGTCCTCAATCACTTCAAATATTACTTGCATTTGCTTTTGGAAAATAAATCCAAATCACATTTTTAAACCAGCAGTATTCTTGTCTTGAGTATTAAGGAAATGTATTGTTAAGTACCTACTCCAGAGGAATAGGCGAAATCTATCTCATATTCTGAGAGCTGAAAAAATAATTCTGCAATTCTCCTCCTGCCACTCCAGACCAGGTCCCTCCTCCTCAGTCTCTAGTGAGAAGGATCTGGGGCCTCTGCATCTCTCAGGCTGAGAGATGCTTCTGCTACTTTCCAGTTTTCAGATTCAACCAGTAATGAAGCTGCACATGAATCCCAGAGACATAGACATGGACACAGAGTTGCAGAGGACGATAATGTATCTGATCACATATATTGCCACAGACCAGGTGTAGGTGCCTTCAACAGCACCTATGCTCAAGACTCACACACAGCATAAACACAGCCAGACAGGTCCCCTCCTCCTCTTGGGCTGGAAGAGACAGAATGTCACTAGCTGTCTCACACACACAGACCCCATCCTCCCACTCTCTAGGTTCAGAATTCCGCACAAATTTGCAGATCCCTGCAGCATCAGCACAACTCCTGTTTCCCTGACACTGATGTCTGGTTCCTGGACCTGCTTATCTACTCTATAGGTCCCCTACTTGCTGGCTGGTCCAGCTTGATGTTTGTTGGTGAATACACACGCATCTGCCATGTACACCAGGATTGGGGAATAAGCAAACACTCTCTTCACTAGCAGCCAGCACTACGCACACTTGCAGACCTGCTTCCCCTGCATGTCCCCTCATGCATCTGTCTCCTCCATCAATTCTTCTTCCTCTCTTAATTCCTGCTCCCTTCCCAGTTCAAGGTCCCTCTGATTTACAGTCTTAACACTAGCAAAGTCCATGTTGATCTTCCTTGAAGTACAGCTGGTGGTTTCTTGATAGCCTATTAATTAGTATGAGTGGTGAGGTTTTTCTCATCAAGTCTGTGAGTAGTGTATTTTGTTTCTGATTTCCTCCTTTTCCCTTAGTTTCCAAATTAGCAAGGTCCTGGATCAGATAACCTTGCTGGAATAAATATTCCCACACTCCCACAGACCCTCATCAATTAGTGTTACTGACTAGGCTCGATTTCCATCCTTCTCTCCCTTATCATTTGTTGGTCAGGTTTGTGTCCCTGTATATTCTTTTTTATGGCTTCTTCCTTGTATTCCCTTGTTGCATATTAAAAAAAGGTCCTTGAGTAGATACCCCCTAGAGGACAGCCTCCTGCCACACAACACACTTCTCAGAAAGCATCCACTCTCCTTTGCCTGTCTGCTGGGAGATAAAATGTCTCTGTTCAACACACCTTTGTAGTTCTCTTAGAGTAGAAAACAATCTGAATGAGGCATTCTCTTGTCCTACTATTAGTGCTGAGGACACCCATTTAATATGCTCTTTCTGTGTTTTGATTATGATAATTTTAATTAAGATAAACATTAAATTAATCACTTTTTAATTATGTTAATTATTTCTGATAACTAAGTTCCAGTATTACCAGGAAGTTAATCTCCTGCTGCATTTATTTCCATAATTTAAAAAACTCGGTGGATTCATGCGTTACTGCCATTAGATGTGAAAAGAAGGATTTTCTTCTTTGGGGCTGGTTTTCCCATACAGTTAGAAGACCAGTTCTAAGGAGCCTTTGCATGTGTTTTGAGGTTCATAACACCCCAAATCAGAGTACACTCAGTAACCCTCCAACTGGCTTTTGACTCGTGGAACTAGCATGCTTTTTAAACTACTGGCACTGGAATAGGTTGTCCATAGAAATGATGGATGCTCCATCCCTGGGGGCGTTCAAGGTCAAGTAGCATGAAGCTTTGAGCAACCCCATCTAGTGGAAGATGTCCCTGCCCTCGGCAGGGGGATTGGAACTGAATCATCTTTAAGACCCCTTCCAACTCAAACCATTCTATGATTCTGTTGCATTTTATGTTCAACCTTTTAATAGTTCTTCCCCACCAGAAGACTACAATTTTGGTCTCCCTGTGTGTCTGCCTGCCATATACACTTTATTTTATTTTCAAGTACATCACTATTTTTATCGTGTGTCACCTGCACAGCTTCCATTAGTTCCCTGTTAGAGGCTATTCCTGTCTGGTAGGTTTTGCAGGCTGATAGAGTACTTCAGACCCCATGCATCATACCTCTTCATTGTTGACAGCTTTATCCTGCAGTGGAATGCTGTACTACTCATTACATATTCTGCTTTGTGCCAGCCACTTTGGCTGTAAACTCCTGAGTGCATTCCAACTTTATGCGTTTTCCAGTGGTGGTTGTTGTTTGAGTTTACCCATATTCCTTTATAGCATTATCAGGGCTTCTTTACAGCGCCATGCAGTTTTTGAGGCATACTCTTAAATCCTCTTTTTTCTTTTCTGGCCTTCTTTTTTCCAGTGTCCTCCCCTGTTAGTCAGCTTGTCAGATGCAGTTATACCTTCCGTGCCTTCCTTCTAGTGTTTTTGTTCTGCTCTAAGAAATACCTGCAGTTTGTCCCTTGCTGTCTGCCTTTTCTAACTCCAGGTCTTAAAAGCTCAACAATCTTTTCTGTGCTTGCTACTCTCCTTCCAGTTGCCCATTCTCTAATAATGCAACGTGCTGAAGTGCCATCAACTTACATCTGGTTTGTCCATTTCAGCTCAAACAATCCTTCTTCAAAGGACACTCTCTTTTTGCAGTCACGTACCTTTCAACTACATGACTTTTCTTGGAGATGCAGTGACTTCCAGATTCATCAGCTATGGCACAGAGCTTAATTTTCTATCTTCATCTACTTGTACCCTGCTAAAGACATCACCAGCTCCATATCATACAGCATTCAAGAAAGTAGGTCCATCTTTTTTTGTCTCAAGGCAATCTGATACCATGTGGATATCACAGCCATGCTTAAATCTTTGCCAGGATTTTATTTTTAGGTACTCCTTTCTTGTGTACCTTTTCTCGTAAGTAAGAATTCTTTTCCTATATTTTTTAATAAATCTTATTTAAATGCTCAGATTCTACCACTACTATTTTGTCATGTTTCAGATCCCTAAGTAAAAGGCAAACCCCAAGGTAGAAATAGTTAATTCATAGCTATGTTGATAAACAACATGAAAGACATTTCTGAATCCTTTTCTGTTTTGCTTTCTGAGCCAGGATGATTCTCATAGCTCAAGTATTTGCTTAAAGCAAGTGCTGTGTGAGTGTTCCTGAACAAAATAGGTCTGGGAATATAAGATCTATATAATCTTTATTTAGGCAACCTTCTTCCCACTTGCAAAAGTGGCTGAGAACCAGAGTGGAGAGGGTGCCAAAAACACGACCTGACAATTAGCATCTGTGAAAGAGATGGGATTTGGGAACACTCCACAATCTTCTACATTCATATTGCACCTTTCTGGAAGGAGTAAAACTATAAATGATTGTAACGTTTCCTTATATTTATTCAGTTCCCCAGAAGGACATATGTGGGGAATTGTGAGCTAAGAATCTCCTTCACCTCTTGGTTATCACCTGCAGAAGGTTTAGTTTAGGTCCTTGGGAAACAAGTTTTCATCCATGGACTTTAGTACTATTTCAGTTCTACTTTAGCTCCACTTCAGTTCTTGTTTCATATTCATCTCTTAGAAAGTCAAGATAACTGCAGGGTTGTTGTTCACCCAGAAGTGTTTAACGTAGATATAGAAAAATAATGATCAATATATTTTTCCATTTTCTCTCTGCTCTAGCAAGAGGTACAGGATTTAAGTCATCAGCGAGACACAGGGACGAAATTCAAGTTTGCTTTATAGCTATGATTATGGTTTAGCAGGTTATCATGACTTCACTGGTGCACTTAAGTCATTAATCTCCAGTTAACCAAGTTACTCCCCATCTGGTGTCTGCATAAATAATACAATGAACTGATTGGAGACAATGAAGCAACCTGAGACAACATGATTGACAGAATGCCTAATGCCCCTTCTGACAAAGCATTTGACCAAGTTTAAAAGGAGCTACCCAGACAGAAATTTTGAATAGTCTCAGAGAGTGACATAGGTATCCTCTACTGAGCCTAGACTGACTGAAAGCCACTACATATGCCTTCAACATCCTGATTAACCCTCTCCAAGTAGGTCTGACTGTATAATCAAGAAAACTGAACACAGATAATATTCTTTTAAATGGTCAATAGAAGCTTTTCCTGTAGATGCAGAAGTGGTCACATCCTTTTGTGTGTGGTTAAGATAGCCAGAAGATATTTTGTATGTTCTTTAAGATACTTGATATGGATGGAACATGCAAATACTTGAATGATGAGACGGGTTGATGGGCCAGCTGGATCCGGGAACTTAGTAGAGAATGGTTTTGGGAAACCTCACCCAGTCTAACTTAAAGCAGCAAGGATCCTTGCAATGCAGCTTTCTGTCACCTTCTAGACAACGGGCAGCTGTCCTGTTTAAAATATTTGATTTCTCATGTGAGCATTACTTTATGCAAAGATTTAAAAACAATCTTTAGGGGTTTTTTAGGATTGGTTTTCTTTTTTTTAATTATTATTTATTTATTTAATAAACTAATGACTTGGTAATGACAGGCAAGAGATGTCCATGTTGTGTGTGTGTTCTTTCTCCAAACTATGACTTCCTCGATCTTCATTTCTAAGAATGCTGGTCATTTCTATGCCTTCATCTCATGAAAACTGATACCAATACAGCCTCAAAAACAACTAAACAACAACAAAAAAACCCCCTCAAAAGATATACTGCTATTTCAGGTGCAAGGGACCTACTTGGAAGTCTTGTGCAAAGTCAGGTCTTGATTTTACGTGTTACACTGATTTTCATGGATTTGAAGCCTCATCCTTCACACTATTGCAATTCATTTTTTTCCTGTGACCACAAGCCAAAGCAATTTCTGTCTTTGTGTGATTCCAATGAATTTCACAAGGTCACACAGTAGATAAATGACCTTCGGGAGGTGTTCAGAGGATGTTAAAGTTGTGGATATTTAAAAGAGTTTAGTGTTTCTCACATGCAAGCAGTAGTGGTGCTCAGTGTCAGGAAGTAAAATGTGTGCTGGTCCAGAATAATCAGCAGAGTGTGGGAGTGACCAGTGGGTTATTGTATGATAATTTCACAATTTTTTCTTTCTCTTGATCTTTAGGGCCTACCAGGAAATCCAGGGGAAAGAGGACCTCCAGGAAAACCAGTATGTAGCTTCACTTTTATATTACATCTTAGTTTTAACTCGATTTCCACCTGTACACATTACCACAGAAGTGCATTTCAGTGCATTTCTGCTGCTGCTCTTCCTGACAAATCAACTGGAAAAACACTAAGAACTGTTAAGGGATTATGACAATAATATCTGTGATGGCTTGGAAACAGTGTGAGAACAGATGGATATCCTGCATGTAAAGAAAAGTCAAGGCAGCAAGGACTCATCCTAGGTGTGATGAAGTGCCTTGATAACGTAGGGCAGGAAGTATGTGTTTGGCCCTGTGAGTCCTAGGCTGGGCAAGGGAAACAAATGTGTGTCTATAAGCACGTTCAGAAAAGTAACTTGTACCTTGGTTCTTTTTAAAATTGCTTAAGATAATGAATTTCTCATTCCACAGGGTTCCTCACCCCCGCTCTCTCCAGAGGACATAAATCTCTTAGTAAAGGTAATCAGACTTTTGTGACGGTGGGAGTTTCTCTGTATGCTTGATTCAGACTTGACTATCACACTGTGAGGGGCAAGTATCTGAGCTGCAAGCACCAGAGGTGCCTTTGAACACTGTCAAAACTTGAAACTTACAGGCCTCCTACTTGCATGGGTATTTGGACACTAGAACACATGCTGAGATCAAAATCCAATGGCTTTTGACCATCCCCAGCAGTGAAATGTTCCGCAAAGACCTTTAAAATACAGCGTACTTTATAAAACCTATGAGACTTTTTCAGATCTTTCCAAGGAATGCACTCCCAAGGAGAAATAAATACTGGCAAGTTGTATCACCTAAGCCAAGAAAATGGAAACCATTTTAATAAAATGTCTGAATTGTCACATAGAGATTCAACAGTGATTGCAAAAGTTTCAACTGTGGGTGCAAAGTCAGTTTGCATAGTACATCTGAAAGGATGCAGGTAATTAACCTCAGATGCACCAATGTCTCTGAAGTGACAATCTTTCTGTCTGCTTTTACTCTCCATGTAGAGTTGTCTGGGAAATAAGTCAGTATTTGATAGATGTTTATTGAAAAATCTTTACAAATTTAGATGGACTGAGTTCGGAGATTTTTAACAAATCTAGAGACATGGCAAGAAATCCTTTCTTATTGATAAAAAGACACTAAAAAATTACCTTCTTTTTTGACTAGCCCCAATAACAAAAGGGTCCTTTTAAGATTTCTCTTCTAAAGTGCCTCCATTGAAGAAGTGTCTTTCTTGTGGAGCCAAGTATTTTTCTGGAAACTTCTCTGTATAACATTGCTTGGAATTGCTGATCAGGACAATAGCAAGAGACTTATTCTTGGGTACAAGATATCATTTTGATGTACCTTTGTTTTCTTTCTTTGATTATATTACAATTAAACACATTCATATGCCTTGCACATTCTTTCTGCTTATTTTTTTTTTCACTCCACCCATGAAGACAGGGTGTGAGCGTTGGGGTTGTTCAGTTTGGAGAAGAGAAGCCTCCAGGAAGACTTTTATTGAAGCCTTTCAATACTTAAAGAGAGGTTATGGAAAATGTGGGGAAAAACCTTTTAGCTTGAACTGTTAGCAATGGGACAAGGAGCAATGGTTTTAAACTAAAAGAGGAGAAGTTTAGACTAGATATTAGGAAGAAATGTTTTATTGTGAGGATGGTGAAACACTGGAACATGTTTCCCAAAGAGGTAGTAAGTGTCCCATCCCCAGAAAAATGCAAGGTCAGGTTGAATAGGACTCCAAGTAACCTAATCTAGTTGAAACTGTCTCTGCTAACGTAGGAGATTGGACTAGATGTTCTTCATAGTCCTTCCAAACCCAAACCATTCTCTGATTCTATGAAAGATGCATGTAAGGACTGAGAATTAGAAAGACAGTTTATCCCACATTTTTTCCATAAAGCATGGATGAAGTTGGGTGTTGGAGCAAGGACTCCTAAATGTCAACCTGATGATGTATCCGTTGTGCTATGCTTTTATAGGCAGGATTCACTCCGCTTTTGCTGAAGAATGAGTACCTTAGAAATGGAATTGTCATAGGCATGGTGTTTTATTTCCTGGGATAGTAGAAGTATAAAGACTACTGAGATGGTTCTTCAAAGAGGTTAGGAAGCAGGGAAGTGGTAATTCTCTATGACAGAATTTGTCTAGAACACTGTGACATTCGTTTAGTCTTCATGAACTTCATAAGATGAGGTCTCCCTGACCGTGCTAACTGGTAAATACAGTTTCACTTGCAGAACATCCTTCCTGACATTGTGCTGCTGTGGGTTTCCCCTACAATCTGCCCTCCGAGCAGTAACTTGGATCTTTCAGACTGGAGTAAATAGAGTTTTCTAGTAGGCTTGTGACTTCAAAACAAGGTTGTTCTTGGTAGTCTTGCTTTGTAGCTTTCTGAGCTCTGCATTAGAAAGAACTCTTCCTTGGTTTTGTTCCTGGATATCAGTTAGGACCTGTCCTACTAGAACAGATCAGAAACTCTCTGTGGGAGCATGTGCAAGCTCAGCTGCTGACTCTTGCTCTTGTTCACACTGTCCTCATTTTAGTTTTGTAAGACAAAGTAACCCAGATTCCACACAATGTGGCCAAACTGCAAAGGCCTGTGTATTATACTAGCAGCACACTGCTGCATTCATAATGAGCGTAGGATCTGCTAAGTACCTCCAGTGTATTGCTAATTTATTTCTTTCTATTCTCTCCTAGGATGTGTGCAGTGAATGCCCTCCTGGCCCACCAGGACTGCCGGGCATCCCAGGTTTCAAAGGTGATAAAGGTCTCCGAGGACCACCAGGTAGAG
This sequence comes from Piaya cayana, assembly GCA_013389865.1. Lineage (NCBI taxonomy): Eukaryota > Metazoa > Chordata > Aves > Cuculiformes > Coccyzidae > Piaya > Piaya cayana. The sequence continues at coordinate 129,547 of WAAB01006053.1, forward strand.
ATGGCCAGGATGGGAAAATGGTAAGAGAGCTCAGGAAATTACATACCTTGGATGTGGTATAACCTTGTTTTTCTTATGATATTTTTAGATAGGATTTTTGGTTTTTTTTCAACAACTTGCTGAATCCTTTATAGATGTCTATAGAGTCAATGAACTAAACTAGTATTTCCCTCTACCTCTTCTCCATTTCAGGGAAGTGTTGGACCCAGAGGTCCTGCAGGCCCACCTGGGCTGGATGGCCCAAAGGTCAGTTGGTTTTTTTTAACTTCAGTTGTCTAATGAAAACTTATTTGTGACTTGTTAGTATACTAGTTGAAGCAGGATTATACTGGCATTGATGTCTATGTAAAGACATCAAGCTCCGCCAGGGGAGATTTAGGCTAGAGATTAGGAGGAAGTTTTTTAGGGAAAGGNAGGACTGTCCTGTTTGGTAACACTGTAATTCACAGTGCCCCAGGCACGTGGAACTGCATAGCTCCCCACAAGAACACATTTCCCTTCAGTACAGTCTTCTACCATCCCTTTGTTCACACACACAAATACACACACCAGAACGTGAAAAGCTTGATTTTTGATGAATTTAATTTCATTGGGATTTTGATGAGAGATAAGGGCTTTATAGTACATTTCAATCCAAACCAGATGAGGAAAAGATTAAAGTCTCAACAGTAGACACCTTGCATGTTCCTCTGCTGTTTGAATCTTATCTCCTGTGATCACTTTAAATTAACAGTGATGCAATGCAGCTGCTGGGCTCTGTATGCACTGTTTGGTATCATGGTTTTATTCACAGGCTCTGAATGTTTCCCGAAACACGTTATAGGAAGAACTTCTTGTTTCAGCTGTATGTTTCTCCCTAGTGGTCTAGAGACATGATCTAACGTAAAACTTCCAATGTTTGAAGGATTCAAATAATGTCACAATTTAGGCATTTGCCATGAAAGATTCTGTCATCAGTCTGCTCACACTGCCAGTGCCTGGTCACAATCAGGCAATTTACAATTGCCTAATGTGAAATAAAGCAAAACAAACCAATAGGGAGAGAGATGAGGTAATTTCATGATGCACCACAGTTTCCTCCAGACTTCCTTGCATTACTGATGTACTACCTAAATCCACTTCTGCTATTTTAACATCTGTGTATTTGCACTTAGTAAAGAGTAGGACAAGCTAATAGAGATTAATGAATTCATTTTATGTCTTGCAATTAGAAGTGTGATGGGGAGAGTGCTAGAGTCTCAAAAGTAAATATAGGGTTGATCAAAATGAAAGTATGTTCCGGGATAAAATTTGCAAAAGAATTAGTAAGCCATAAAGACAATAACTGGCAGAAATGTCAGGTTGTCTGAAACATTCCATGTCATAGAAACATAGAATCATAGAATCATGGAATACTTTCAGTTGGAAGGGATCTTAAAGATCATCTAGTTCCAACACCCCTGTGAAGGGCAAGTTCATGTCCCACTAGATTGAGCTGCCCAAGGACCCATCCAACCTGGCCTTGAACGTTTCCAGGGATGAGGTAGCCATGAAGTCCCTGGGCAACCCATGCCAGTGTCTCACCAGAATCACGGTGGAGAAATTTTTTCTTATGTCTAGTCTAAATCTGCCCCTCTCCAGTTTATAAGCATTGCCCCTAGTCCTATCACCACAAGCCTGTGTAAACAGTCCCTCTCCAGCTTTCTTGTAGGCTCCTTTCGGGTACTGGAAGGTTGGTATAAGGTCTCCTGAGAGTTTTCTTATCTCCAGGCTGAACAAGCCCAACTCTCTCAGTCTGGTCTCGTATGGGAGGTGCTCCAGCCCTTTGATCATCTTTGTAGCCATCCTCTAGAC
>WAAB01006053.1:131409-165004 GCA_013389865.1 Piaya cayana
CCAGCACCCCCAAGTCCTTCTCTGCAGGGCAGCTTTCAATCACATCATCCCCCATCATGTACTGAAAATGGAACTTGCCCCAACCCAGGTGTAGGACCTTGCACTTAGCTTTGTTGAACCTCATGAGATTCTCACAGGTCCACTTCTCCATACTGTCTAGGTCACTCTGGATCACATCCTGTCCTTGTGGTGTGGCAACTACACCACTCATTTTAGTGTCACCTGCAAACTTGCTGAGGGTGCACTCAATCTCACTGTCAATATTATTTATGAAGATATTAAATGGCACTGGTCCTAGTACAGACCTCTGAGGGACACCACTTGTCACAGATCTCCATCTGGACTTTGAGTCATTGACGACTAGTCTCTGAATATGACCATCCAACCAGTTTCTTATTCACTGAACCATCCACTCATCAAATCCGTATCTCTCCAATTTAGAGGGAAGGATGTTGTTGGGGACTATGTGAAGGGCTTTATGGAAGTCCAGATAGATAATATCCATCGGTTTACCTGTGTCCACTGCTGTGGTTATCCCATCATAGAAAGCCACTAAGTTGGTCATACAGGACTTGCTCCTGGTGAAGCCGTGCTGGCTGACATTAATCACCTCCGTGCCTTCCATATGCTTTAGCATGTCTTCTAGGAGGTTGTGTTCCATGATCTTCCCAGACACAGAGGTGAGGCTGACAGGTCGATATTTCCCAGGATTGTCTTTTCTACTCCTTTTAAAAATGAGCACAATGTTACACTTCTTCCAGTCCCCAAGGACTTCTCCTCCTTGTCATGACTTTTCACATAACATGGAGAGTGGCTTGGCAACCACATCTGCTGACTCCTTCAGGACTCTGGGATGAATCTCATCAGGTCTCATAGACTTATATATTTTTAAGTTCCTTGTGTGGTCATGAATCTGATCCTCTTCTATGATGGGAGGGGGTTTACTCTCTTGGTCACCATCATGTTGTCCTGTGACCCAGGAGGGGTGAGGAGAGTGGTTGTCAGTGAAGACTGAGGAAAAAAGTTCTTCAGTACCTCAGCCTTCTCCTCGTCTGTTGATATGAGATCGCTAATTCCAACCATCAGTGGGAGTGCATTCGCTTTGACCTGCCTCTTCTGATTGATGTACCTGTAGAAGCCCTTTTCTTTTTGGTCTTCACTTCCCTTGCTAAGTNTTCTCCCTGCCTGCACGGCCTGTGCAGTTCCCTCTTGTTCTTGGGTTTGACCAGCAGGTCTCAACTCAGCCATGCTGATTTCTTCCCTTTCCTTCCTGATTCCGTGTCTGCTGCATTCTTACATACAACAAGAAAACAGAGGTTTAGGCAGCAAGATTGAAAGTTTAGGTGAAGTAACAGGATAGATTTTAAAATGCACAGCTCCAGAAAATAAATTCAAGTAAATGATAAGTAATCCAAGTTGTATTCAGTAAAAAGGCAAAGTCGGAGTGTGCAAATGTTAGAAGAAAATAGTGTAACATTCCTGAGAAGATGCAGGCACAAAGTCTTTGTGACTCCTTTCTAAATACACTTAAGAGGATTCATTGCAGTGAAAAAACAATGAGCTCTGTACTTTTGAAGATGTAGGACATTGTCCTTACCAACACCATCCAAATCAGTACGAAGTCCTGTTCTGAAACAGAACAGTAGAATTGCAGATCTTTGCTCATGAGCAGCTTCATGCCTTCTGACAATATGAATAAGGCTTCATAATTAAGAAATAGAAGCCCTTCACCCTCCACATCTCCCGACTCTCATGTAGTAAACAAGAATACGATTTCCATGGCCATCAGTGTTCTGTGCATTGTTCATTATTTGTTTGCCATCATCTCAGTATTTTTCACTGTGAAAGACTCATTTTGCCTTACCTTAAACATTGATAATACAGACATCATTGTTAGTTTAGCTGTCTCTGTTCTGTTGTCACTAGGACAGAAAAGGAGAGACAAAGAGGAGGGCTCTTTGTGGGTATGGATTTTCTGACTGTGCCTTAGAAATGCTGGTTTTATTGCTGCTTCTTCATTTTTTATTTTTTTTTCCATTGCCAGGGTGCTAAAGGAGATCGTGGCATGACTGGGGATGCAGGAGAAAAAGGTGAACAGGTAAAACCAGAGTGTGCTTTCCAACAGTGCCATCACTGTGGTTCTTCCGTCATCAGTAACACCTATAATGTCTGTAGAGGAATAGCCTTCTCAGAGATAGTGAATGAAGATGGGAGCTCCTCATCCCTGATGAATCTCAAAATGGTCGTGCTAAAAGATGGAACTTTGGCAGTCCTTCCCAGGCTTCCATCCCCATCTCCAATAAAAACTGTCCTGTATGATCTGTTTCCTAACCTCTAGATTGGATGCATTCACTTCTCTACATTACCAAACCTCTGGTCATTTCACTAGATAATGCCTAGATGAGATCCAGGTTGTCAGGTGTCTTTGGGTTGGAAAAAGCCAGTGTTTGTCCTAGAAGATGAATGTAGGGATGACCTCTTTTAGGAGGAACTGAGATGCCACAGGAAAGAGGAGTGTGGTTTGAATTAGAGCAGACTTTCATAGTTAATTTTGCCAAGGGCTGAGTCAAGAGTTTAAGGTGCAAGTCAGCACCTCTTCAATGAGATTTGTAGGATATTTTAAATAGGTTTGATTTCCTGCCTGGTCTCCTTCCTCATGCAATTCCACAATTTCTGTTCTCGTCTCCCATTAGCCCAGGCTAAATTACACATTAGAAAAAGTACACTTTAAATCTAACTTGGTTTATTTCTCAGATGCATGCTTTAAAGACTGAGGTTTTGCTTTAAAAAAACATTGTCCTTTATTTTCCCTATAAGCAGCTCTCTGTGTACTGTCTCGTTTTGATGTTACCACGTAATGTTTAATCACTAGTTAAATTTTTACAAATAAAGCATAAAGAAAGTCTCTCTTTTCATTCTCCAGGGCCACCCTGGAATGCCTGGCTTTGCAGGGGCTCCTGGAAACCCTGGTCCACCTGTAAGTTCCTCTATTGCTAAGAACATGGTACTGTTTTTTCCTAACTATTAAAGTTTGTTGCAGTGTCTACATGGAGGAAAGGGCCATTCCCAGCTGTCTATGCATTGCATTTGCATTTTCCAATGCATTCCTAGTTGTCCCCTGAGTGTCATCGTGTTACCCACTCATGATAATTGCTATTTAATACACTGTCCACTTTTTACATACTATTTCAAATCACTGTGGAAATTGATGCTAGGTTTTGGTTGCTCTCTTAACGCAAGGCAATGATCATGAAAAGTCTTCTGCAGAGACTGCTTAGCAGCACATTTATAGGCGGAGTAAGTTGTCAATCTAGAACAAGTAGATCTAGGAATATTTTAGTTCTCCATTTTAGACAGTGATATGAGATTGTATTTTTGCCATTTTTCATATCCTGTCTTATTCCTAAACTAAAAGGCCTCTTAGATGTATCTGTCTCCATCACAGTCATCCTCATTCCTAGCTCCACTTACTCTGTGGTTACAAATACACTCTTTTTTGTATTTAAAAAGGTGTGATGGTGCAGAAGCAGAGCTGAAATAAGTTGGCCCTCTAACTTGTGATATCACCGCCTACACCCTCCAAGCGTTAGGACTTTTCCTTAGTGAAGGACTTTCCTTTCCCAAATATCTTTCTTTGACCACGGTCATCACTACTCATGTTGTTGCTTACAGTGCAGTCTGGTTCTGCCATGATGAGAATGTGAACCCTTCGTCCGTTCTAGGGATCAGTACAGCCTCTTCAAAGCTGAGTTTACATTGCACTGACTAAATGACAGGGGGTAGCAGAAAAAAGGATTAGATTAACATTCCATTTTCAGATGGTAGCGGTGCCTAAAAAATGCTGAAAGCTTTGCCACTGTGAGAACACGTGGACCCGCTTTGTGGGTCATTTGCACTCCTGTGAACATTATTTTAGGAGAAAATAATAACACAGACACTTTTATTGTGTCTATTTTAACCTCATACTGCGGCAGCCATAGGGTTATTCCAGTAGGATTAAAACTCTTAAATTGTCCTTTAAGACCCTCTGAATAGACTTAGAGTCAAAGGAAATGTGAAAGGTAAACCTATTTCTTTCAATGCAGAGCAAAATATGATGTTACCCTAGATAGTTTTTTCAACTTCTGCTGACTTCTTCCTCTCTCTGCATTGACTCGTGACTCCAGGAGTCTGCCTGCCACAGAGTGTGCTTCATACTCTTCCCATAATTTCTGCTTTTCAGAGTTATTTTTGCAATAAGATTGGCTTTTTCGTAATTATCCCCTATTTTCAGAAGGATGGGCCAGGACCATACTGAAATGTCTGACTATTTCTGGCTTTGCAGGCTGACTGAATGCAGAGGTTGGCACTGTTTTTCTGTGATGAATGAAGATATGATGGAATGAATGCTTAACTGAGTGACTGAAGAAAACTTTAGTGTTTCCAGCTGTGGTAGGGAGTGTGTTGACAAAAATACAAAATGTGTTAATCACTCACATTGTTTCTGCTTTATTTTGTTTAGGGACCAGATGGGGCACCAGGACCAATAGGACCAGCAGGAAACCCAGGAGATATAGTAAGCTCTAAGCTGTGTGTTTCATGGCCAAATTCACCTATATTTAGCTCGGTGAAATAAAGCTGAGCTGGAATCTATGTCATGTCCTTTGAAAGCTCCCCAAAATATTCAGCCTGAAGAAACCTTACACCTGCAAGCAGGACTCCCACAAATAGCCACAAATTCCTTTGTTCCTGCAGTTTTGTTTGCTCACCAAAAGAAACTCAAAATTAGCCAGACCATAATCCAGTCCATAACCTCCCCTCTAAGGAGATTTTTATACCTCTTGTCTGTCTGTCCTTGATATTAATATCTCAGCCTCTGTATTAGGGTGGTTAAATCTGTGAGGATGCTTCATGATCCAGGCTAACACCTGAATTGTGCCCAGTGATTGTCAAAATGAAACCAGCAACTTTTTGAAGGATGTCACACTACAGACCACTCACATTCCCTGGCACCACTGAATATGCTAGTACAGATGTAACTTTTGAGTGGTCTGTGAAGAATTTTGCTTCTTCTCTTTCATTTGAAGTGTGCTCAGATGCTGCTTTATAGTAATGTATCAGCAAACACTGGGAGAGACAAGTAATCTGATTAACGCCAACTTCAGGTTGAAAAGGGAAAAATACTGTTGAGCTGGAACAGTTAAAAGATATGTAATTGTGTAATTAATTTCTAAGGCAAGGTTTCCGCATGAGCAAGGTGCCTTTTACAGGTCCATTTCAATCTGAATTTCGTCATAAGTGACCAGCAATTGTCCTTCTGATGGCTGCTGTGGAATCAGCGAGCACTCTCAGCATAGGAGCCAAAGACTGCATGGACAGGCTGGCTGAAATTCCCCAGCTAAAGGAGTTCCCTGATCAAGGTTGAGACAGTGTGAAAGACCTTAGATGGTATTGTCAAATCCTGTGGTGTTAGAGGGGATTTCTTGGTACTGTCAGTGAAGAACTTCTCAGAACTACTGCAGAACTACCTTCTATTTCCTGGCAAGACGTCATGCAAGAAGTTAAGAACTCAATATTAAATATAAGCTTCAGAAAAAATTACCAGTGATTTCAGTGTTTTTTTCTGCCTATAGCTACTTATAACTAATACTGGATGTTTTATTTGAAAAGAAAACCCTCCAGCTTAAAGCAGAAGGAATTCAAGGAAACCTTGTCTGCTGTGTGATGGGTTGTGAGCCCAGTTTCTCACAGTTGTCCCTTGTCAAACACTGCATTTGTTAAATCTTCATCCCATAGAAACATCTGAAGAGCTTGTCTGACTCATAGTGGTTTTGCCTTCTTTCCAGGGTAAAGACGGCCCTCCAGGTCCACAGGGCCCACCAGGGTTACCTGGACTTCCAGTGAGTGCAATCCAACTCCTTCTTGTTTACTACATTACATTGCTTCTAGAATCATAGAACCACCACGTAGGCGTGTAAACATGTAGGCATGTAAAACAAACAGCTGGCATGTTTGAGGTGCTTTGAAAGCTGTGCATGATCTGCAATGGTGTCTGTCATGTTGATGATATAAACTTGGTCCAGGACAGTGTGACTGCTGTAGCATTTTAAAACTAGGTGTTATTTACCAACATGTAAATGGGTGATTTCTTATCTACCTCCTAAATGGAAGAAATATTCTGTGCAGAGCACAGAATTGAACCAATACGTCCAGTGTAAAGGCATGAAAGTTCATAGACTGGAATATCTTCTTTATCTGAATCCACAGTTGAAATAATTCCTTTATGCTGGCTCACAATCAAATGCATCTTGGGCATAGACTTTTCTCTTCTGGAAAACATGATAGTGCAGCACTTTGGAGTGGCTTTTTTTATCCTTCATATAGAAAAGGCTAGAGATATTTCTAGTGTAAGTAGTCTAGCTAAAAGAAGATAATGGCGTTATAATGATTTATAATAGCTGGTTTTGGAATCCTTTTTTAAATCTTGCCTTGCTGAAATGGAGGAAACTCCTTAGATTTGCCATATCTGAAAGGGAAATGGTTTATGCTGTTACAGTCATGTGGCAAGGAGAAGTTTATGGCTGACCAATAGAAATAAAGGTAGTTTTTGGAGGGTTAAGTAAACTTAAGCATTCTATGATGAAGCAGAGTTATCGCTCTGAAACTCACACTAACAAATCTCACATACATCTTTCCTGTTGATTCCTTCCTTATATCTTTTTGCATTTCATTTACAGGGCATTGCTGGGAGTGACGGCAAAGATGGCAAGCCAGGATCTCTTGGGGAACCGGTATTGTGATTTAAAAATGTTTTGCTCAGTCAATCAGAGCCTGCATCCAATTACTGCTTTTGGAGTTTCCTATCTATGGACTCCTTAGGGGGGACAGGAAGCCTGTTTGCATATGTGGGGTATTCTTTGACACCAGAAGGACTGTATTGTCTTGAGCAATTTATGAGTCACACACTAGCAATCTTGAAAATAAACTGAGTTCTTTTACAACTACCATAAGTACACTAAAACCTAGTGATTCCACTTTTACAGGTACCATAAACATTGCAGAGAAAGAAAGTTGTCTTGTAACATTAAACCTAGTGATCAATTTCTTTGGTTAGAAAGTTATACAACATAAAAATTTTAAAAGAGGTGTTTTTAAAGAAGCCTTTTCTAGATTGTTTTCTGACAGTTTGTTTTCCAGGACTGGGAGGTTTATATTTGATTTTCTGTGCTTGGTATATACTTGCATTTGAGGGAGACATGCTGAGCCATGAAGTTTTCAGCCAAAAGGAAAGCTTAATAAATTGGGTGGTGACTGTTATTCCTTGCAACCATGTTGGTTATATGAAGAATGGGCTTCTAGTATCTGGCACTGCTGGCCTCTTTCAGTGACTTGTGAAAAGGAATTTAGTGGTTCTGTGAAAAGCCAAGTCCCCAGTCATTAGGACAACTAGTATGTTTTGTTAGGACAACTGGGATGTGGAATAGCACTTCTTACAGCAGCTGTAGACAGTTGTGTGCTTGCATCGAAACACCTAGTTTCTAAATGCAGATGATAATTTTGTGTGTGTTGACTAGGTATTGGTAATCTCTGACTTTAGAACACTGTAAAGGTGCAACAGCTCAAAGGTCTGAGCTGTCCTAGAACCTCAAAGGCAGTGTTCATACAGTGCAGGGAGGTATGTGTGGGAATGTCTGCCACTGTTGTTCTTGCACATTCAGACTCCAATGTTGTTTGAGAAGCCCTGGGTGGTCACATTTCTCAATGCTGTTACATCAAAGGGACAGGAATGGGAAGAATTTTCAACAGTAGAGGGATATGAGACTCTCACTAACATGAACATGATTATTTCCCATAGGGAAAGCCTGGAGAACCAGGACTCCCAGGACAGGATGGTGCCAGAGGCTTACCGGTAGGTGCTGCTCTGAAGGGTTCAATCCAGTCACTCTTCCATACTGTAGCTGGGAAGATTTCGTTGGGGACATGAGATCCTTTACTGAGGCAGATACGTAATCAAAGAGCTGTCCTGGCAGTATATAGTCATGACATTATGACTACATATATAAATAATCAACAAAAATCCAACTAAGGCATTTCCAAATTCTTCATGCTTGGAGAAGAGTAGGTTCCTTACCTGGAAGTTGAAGGACATATGCTCATGACACCCCTTCTACCAGAAGACATGATGACAGCTGTAGCTCTTGTGCTGTTAACATGTCATCTGAAAGGGTGGTGACAATGGGATTTAGGGTTAAATTATCTGTTGGCTGGTCACACCAAAAATACATATGCTACAGTCTCGGTCTTGCAGCCTTAGAAGGTGTGGAGAGCTTCTCCTGTGATATGGCCCTTTCTAATCACTCCCTGGGACATGGCAGCTCTGTGCTGACCAGTCCCCAGTAATCTTAGGCAGAATTGGGAAGTATACAGTATACATTCAAGCTGGAGTTTTCTTAGTGTTTCATGCATCAGGTTAATGGCTAATTGATTTAATTATCTTTCGTAGGGTTTCAAAGGACAGAGAGGAGACATAGGTCCCCAAGGTCCCAGGGTGAGTAACATGTACAACATGCATGATGATCCTTTGGAGGAAGGTTATATGAATTGAAGTTTACCTTTCTGAAGTGATAGGTAAAATCAGCGACAAGTCTGTGTTTAACATTATTGTTTTCAACCACAACTCCATGGGCCACATACATGATATAAAATCACAGCAGCTGTCTTCATTCCCACTAAAGAAGTTCTGCTTTCAGGTAAGGTGAGGTAGCTGGTAGCGAGCCCTCTGATACTTGCTTTGAGATAGCCCTTTGTGAGAAAGTTTCAAGGATGCTTCAATACCCCATCCTTCGGGTACAAATACTGACGTACAAGTTGAGGAACCCTGTTGTGCTTGTTGGACAATTATCAGATGTCTTCCAAAAATTCCTAAGGAGTGGAAAGTAAGTTGAATGACAGAACTTCCAGAAATAAGAACAGAAAGGTCTCTAGTCGTTTAACTTAGTAGTCTCTGGATAATAAAAGCCAAAACTCAAGTCCTGCATGAAAAGTTGGCTTCCTTTCAGTTCTGATAAATGCAGTACAAAAATCTCCTAGGAAAAGCTGAAAGTGGAATACAAAACTGAATGTCCTTCTGTCTAATTCTATCTTTTTACAAAGAAAAGAAAAGCTTTGCTTGCAGGAGCTTAGCTGAAAAATCCAGTGCTGGAGTTCCTCATCTCGTTTTCATTATAGTAGTTTCTGTATCATGAATAGATTGGTTGACTCTACTAGCAGTAGCAAATATTCTGCTGGAAAGTGTTGCACTGCCTTTTGTATCACTTACAGAAGATAATTCTCAGTTACTTTTATAAGCTCCATGTCATGTATGACGTACCAGGCTCTTGTTGGCTTTAAAAACTTTTCACTGAGCTCAGTCCCTTATTGCAGAAACTCTGTACCACTTATAGTTGTGTTATTTGTCTGTCTTTGACCTTGAGGTGATAACTCTTTTTCTTTTTGCTGAATTGCAGGGGGAGCCAGGTGCGACAGGTCCTGCTGGTCGTGAGGGGCCACCAGGGAAGGATGTAAGTGTATTGTTTTGAGCAGAAACTAATCTCCTTCTCTCTGGCAAATGAAGATTTTAATTTACAGTGACCTTAACCTAAAACAGCTGCAGAAAGAGCAACACAGTGTGAATTACTGCAGCAGTGCACAGAGAATGATTTGTGCAAAGATCGTTAGAGTAACAAAAATTGTGAGGGTCTTTACCATTGCTGACACTTAAATGTCAGGTATATCTTTGGAAAAACAGATAAAGCTGCAGTGTTTGAATCCCAGGCTGTGCTGTGTAGCCATGGAGCTGCTTTCTGCCACCTCTCTCCAAGCAGTACTTCATTCTGCAGGCCCCCTGGGCCAGGTTCTGTCACGCTTCCCCTGCAAAGGCTGCACCTTACTGCGTGCATAGCTCCACTGAAATTTATGAAACGCTTATGGAATAAGATGCCGTTGCTCAGAGGAAAGAGAAATGGTACAAACCAGATCCTCTGACACTATACATGTCAAATGCAGTCACATAACTAAGTCTTGGGAGACTGCATCTGACATGGTATCCTTCAGCAGCTGCCAAACAATGTACCAAGTGGTCGATGTGCCATTGCCAGGGGACTTGAGAAGGTGGTTTCTCATTTGCAACCCCTTATATCACTGGAAAACTGTTGTGCTGTAAATAGTACCCTACAAAGCAAAATGGAAGATAGACCTTAGGGAACTCCTTAGAGAAGATAGAAGCAGATCTTAAGCCTGCCTCAAGAGAAAACAAAGCAGTCAGTTCTTGAGAAATACTGGAGAATCTCAGTCCCTGAGAAACGCAGCTTTAAGATAACCTGATAATAATGATTTCTGCCTGTAATCAGAGCACGTTTAGTGGCAGATGTTTACAATTCCGAAGGCTGGTCTTCCTCATACATACTGCAAGGTTGTAGTAGCATTTTAATGCTCTTTCCCTCTAATACGTGAACAACATAATTTAGTAGGAACATTTTTAAATGTTTGTTTTCTTGCCTCCAGTTCTTTCTCTCTCACCAGAATACTTGTTGTCTTTTCAGGGTGATACAGGTCCCATAGGACCACAGGGGCCTCGAGGACTCAGAGGGCAGCCAGTAAGTTTCCTATCTTTGCGAGCCATTTCTGGAGGCATGTTGTGTAGAGTGGGAATATCTCACAGTCTAGAACTCTGGTTTGGAAGAATATTCTTAAACAAGTCTGAAGACTTAAGTATTTGAGAAAGATGAATCATAACAATATTGCTAGAAACTGATAAAGACTTATAATAGTGCAATGGAGTGATGGTTGCTTACTTGGTGGAATGAACAGCTGAATGGATTCTGCCTAACTGCAATGTCAGGAGTGATCATATTCCACACCTGCCTCTGGTATCTCATTAACTTGTCACATGGCCTCAGTTTTCAAGAGCAGACAATGATTATGCATGTGCAGTTTGAGATATATGGGATCCAGTTGTGAAACTATTAATTTTTGTCATGTTCTCTGTAATTTTTTCAACAAAATGTGCATAAATTTAAGAAAAGATTTGCTTAATTGAACCTCTCTAAAGTTTTATTACAACTTCAGTGGGGAAATGACAGTTTAGTTGACATTTCAGGGAATGTCACTTGGGATAGCTGAGAAATTACTTTTATTAATTTCATGGGTTTTTCATTTCTCTCTTAAAAATCAACCCTTTCCAAATTTGAATGCAAGTCTCTGTTGCTGAACCTAGGCACATTTTTAATATATTGCAATGACTGATTTCTTTTCCTTCTCTGAAAACCTACTAGTGAAACAGACTCTACAATGTGTTCTGTAATCAAGGCAAAATGTTGATTCAGCCAGTAATGCCAGGAGCTGGAGCAGCAGGTCCCTCTGAGCTGGGAGGGTAGGTGTTTAAATTAGACTGCAGGAACATATGGAGAGCTCTTACGTCTACCTTGTAATTTATCTCATTATTCCTGTACTGCTGGCATCACTCACTAATGTGCCATGCCCCTGTACAGCTCTATCGATGAATAAAAATTTGAGGGGACAGAAATTATCATAACTCCAGGCCATATTCCTCTCTGTTTAAGAAACACTTGAGGTTTTGTATGTTGGAGGGCAAAATATCAGTTTCTCTTCCTCTTTCTCTGCTTTTTTTCTTCTCTAATAAGGAGTGTGCATCAGGGTTTTGAATATTTCCAATAAAAGGGCCGGTCTATATAGTCATCTGCAGTGCAGGGAAAAACATCCCTGGGTGGTGAATTAGGAGGACAGAGGAACAAGGTGTAGAATTTCATCTCAACAAACTTTAGACAGTGTAGGAGTTTTCTGGCGTCAGGCAAGTATCAAATGCCTCAAGGCTTTAGAACAAGTTTCTCTATACATTCCCCAGGAAAAGGGAAGTTTGATTTGTTGAAAAAATAGATGCCTGGTCTCTGGATGCCAATCCAGATGACAGCCTTGAGAAAAGGATGGTAGGCAGTGATTTGCAGGACCTACCTCTGTCATTGTAGGGAGAAAGTTTTATAAGAGAGGAAGGTGTGGAGGGATCTGGAAATATCTGTCAGCTAGTGCAGAGCACTTCCACATTGATCATTGAGTTGCCTAGAGGTGCTTCAAACACAGACTAAAGGGGCTTGTCTGAACACTGGTGACTTGGAGCAGCTATAGTAGGTGGCTCTATCCATCCTGGAGGACGCTGCATGTGACAGGGATAAGAGTGAATAAAAGAAGGAGGAAAAGGATCACTGGTTTGGTCCTCTTCAAACCAGGAGATTTGAAGTCAACCAAATCTGGGATGAAGAAGTTGCAGCATCAGCTGGAAATAAGAGAACCTTACTCTGCAGTCAGTCAAGAGAGGAGTTTGGACCATGCTAAATAAATTCCTGCTGGTGTAGGGTGGATATTTTTAGTTATAGTATATGTTATTTCACTAATCTTCTTTCCTTTTGACCTAGGGCAAGAATGGATTACCAGGATCTGCAGGAGAACCTGGCCCAGCAGGTAACCCAGTAAGTACCACAAAGAGAAATGCAACAAGCAGTTATGTCAAGGAGAGGTGACTGACGACGTTTGGGCAGAGTGGATTATGTGTAGCTGTTTACCATCCCTGAAGTTGCTGTGTCTGAAGATCAGTGATCTGAAAATCACTGGCTGGCCACATCTAAGGGGATTTGACTATATTCTTGGAATTGAGCTGCTAGCTGGGTCATTATTTTTTCCCAGCAAAGTGTGCACAGAAAAAGGAAATGATTGATTACCTGGTATAGAAAAAAGATTGGCATGCCTCATCTTCACTAGTAAATTTAATTTCACTGAGCAGAAACCATGCCGCCAGCAGAGAGTTGTCGCAAGGAAAGAGAGTGCCTCAGGGAGTTGGCAGACTGCCACTGAGGAATAGCAGCAGCAGAAAAATCCTCCCCAGGCACTTGGGGAAAGAGCAGACAGTGGGCAGTAAACCAAGATCATGTAGCAGAATGAACTCCCTTGGGTCATCCTGTGTGAAAGAACAGCATGGTAATGAAGAGCTGTAAGGAGGAGAGTGAGGAGATGGTTTGTTTATTTTTTTTTCTCTCTTCTGCTGCTGATAATTGTTCAGGATTCAGCAAATCTGTGCAAATGTACCTTTGTGTTCAATACTGTTTGTTGCAATGCAGGACTCTTCCCTCTCTTTGTCCACCTAGACATTACAGCTTGCTTGGCTGTTAGATTTGAAAAGAAACAGAGGCGTAACAGGACAATCTGAAAAATTGCAGTAGGACTGCATTCTTTGTAGCCCATTCAGTAAAGAAACCTTAGACTTACCACAAACCTATGGCCTGAGTAAGTACTGCTTTGCTGCAGAGAAGTGTCCTCCTAAGTGCTCTCAGTGAAGCAAGCAGCAACTTTCTGCATGGGGAGGGAATAACTCACAGATTATAGGTGGCGTAGGTCTGGTGGAGTCTTACAGCCTTTCTGCAGCCAAGAACTAGTACTGCTGTTTTTTTCTCCTTGATGTAATTACTTCTAACCTTCCTAGGGCCACTGCCATTGCTTCTCATCCCATGGATCACCACCGTTGTCTTTTCAACCTTAATTTATTTCTGTCATCACACCCACCACTGTTCCCTGTTCATGTTACTGTTTTTTCAGCTTTCTGGGTCTTCACCAGGCTACTGTGCCTTTGAGGTGACCTCTGAATGCCATATAGGGGTTATTTTTTAATAATCATCATGTTATCACATTACCTAGACAGTCAGCTGATGACTGAGGGACTCACCAGGCAGCTTTCTGCACAAACACGAGGCTTCAGCAGCATTGATCCCAATGATTTACAGTCCAAAAATAACCTGAGAGATTGAAAAAGGATAAAGTCAGATGGATGAGAAAGGGGAAACAATGGGACAGTGTTGGTCAGCAGGACAGACAGTCATCTCATCAGTATGCTTCTATGTCATTAAAATGAATCTTCTCCCTTTCATAAAGGTTATTATGGGAAGTGTTTCCATGTGCTATGCATGAGTCCATTTATTTCCACCCCTGTCTGGGAATACACTAATTTCCTTCACAATATGATGTGACAAGCCAAGATATTATGTTTCTAGTTTGAACAAAAGGAGAAATGAGAAAAGTTATCGTGGCAATAAGGTTTTCTTTTTCCTCCTTCCCCATGGCTGACTTGCAATCATAAAGTAAAACCTGCCAGGAGCCTTCTCCTTTTGCATCTGCTGATTGACAGCACTCATCCCAATTCACCACGCTTATGTGTAAGCCAGCATACAGCAATGCAGCCCAGCCCCTGAAATCTCCAGGGTGGACTACACAATCAAAAACCACGTGCTTTGTGCCTGTTGGGTTCACTGGTGCTCACTCTCCACAAGATGGGCTTAAAATGAAGACAATTCTTACTCTAAGAAAAAGGGATATGTTCTGAATGGATCAAGTTGTGAAAGGAAAGGTTAAAATAACACTCAAAAATAAAAAATCACAAATGTACATGAAATGTACCGTGAGCTGCTGTTTAAGCCACCCTGTTCATTATAAAAAACCAAAGTGATGGTTTGGCAGAATATTGGAGGAGATAGGTAAAAGACAGATTTTTTAAAAAAACTGAACTTGGAAATAAAAGCAAAAGAGCAACTCAGTATCTGTCTGTTGATTATATTCTCAGGTTTGAGAAGTATGACCATCTACACGGTTTCCCTGTCATTGCCTATCACAGCATTTCCACTACAACAGCACCTGATAAACATTGCAGTGCCAGAATAGCCACTGAACATGCCTCCTGTCACTTCCTTTTCATCTTCTCACAGAGACCCCACATAGCTAAATAACGCAAGCATGGTGTTTACAATCTGTTTTCCTAAATGACTTTGTTCTTCCTTTCCTCATCAATTTTGGGAGTCCTGTTGCTACAGTGAAATTTCCCAGTTACTGTGCATCTGTAAATGCGTGCTCTGGAGGAGATGTTAGAGAAAGGACTGCTAGTGGCTGTATCATTTCTATCCTAAGGGTCCTAAAGGAAATAAAGGAGAAAACGGCAGCCCGGGAATCCCTGGCTTCATAGGACCTCGAGGACCACCTGTAAGTATGTCTGGGGGTGGATTAGACCCACTTATTACCTACTTGTAAATGTTTGACTGATCCAAAAGAGATGTTCTTTACTTCTGAAGGAGACTGGATTGCATAAATAGCATTTTTCTTATGGACAAACATCCATAATCTCAGTCCTGATAATATAAGGATTAATCAGGTTAGTACAATAGTCATCTTAGTGTGGGTATGGGGTACTTCTGTTACTCAAACTATATCTCTGCATGAATGCCAGATGGGCTAAATGTTTAAATGCTGATAAGAATATAGGTTTTTCTGATATTTGCTGTTCCAGGGAAAATTCCTTTATTACTAGCAACAGAAGTACATTACAATTAAAACATTAATGTATCTCCCAAAGTGATCTAAAATAATACCTATACATCTGAAAATATCACAGCTTTAAAATCCAATATCTTCCAAGGCAAGTGAAATATGTTACATTTCCCTGGAAGGATGGAAAAGATGAATGTGAGGTAAATATTTTTGTTTACAGCTCTGTTGTGACTTAGAATGAGATTTAAAAGGCTTTTGTATGAATCTAGAAGAGCTGAATTCTCCACAGGATAATTCTTTACTTCTTTTTCCCCTTTTATGATTGGAAAGGGAATTTCATGATGATAAGAGGAGAAAGAAATATTTCTCTGGAAAATTAATTTAAACCAGCAAATGCGATGGCCATTTAAAACTGAATTGGCCCTAAGGAATATGTGAGTGATTCTGATGCTACCTAACTTGGAGCTGATGTGATCACACATCTGTGATTAGCTACCTCGCTCATGCACACATGGATGTGCGCTAGCACTGTCAATGCTGCTGTATGTGTTGCCACATTAAGGGAAAGCTACAACCTGCATGCAAACATCATAGATATGATCATGTGTGGGGGTTGTAAATTGACTATAAATATTAATCTTTCAATTCATGATATGGGAAAGTGGGCAGAGTTTTAATAATGACTAATTAAATGTTTGCTTTGGTTTATCATTGCACTTCAGGACTGCAGTGACTTTGTTTTCACTAAAATGTAAAAATTGTATTGCCTAACTGTCACATCATAAATGCAGGGTATTAAAAAAGTCCTGTTAGTATGCTTGTTTAATTTGAGTTTATTTGATAGAATCATAGAACATCTTAGGTTGGAAGGATCTTAAAGATCATCTAGTTCCAACCCCTCTGCCATGGGCAGGGACATCCCACTAGATCAGGCTCCCCAAGGTCTCATCCGACCTGGCCTTGAACACCTCCAGGGATGGGGCAGACACAGCCTCCTTGGGCAACCTGTTCCAGTGTCTCACCACTCTCATGGTGAAATATATATTGGGGATTGGACTAGATGACCTCTAATGGTCCCTTCCAGCCCAAACCATTCTGATTCTATGAGAAACACAGGCAAGCTTTCAAGCTCAAACTTGATTTATCACTGGCTCTGTATCAATTCCTTCATCTGGTGTAATACAAAATGGTACCACTACTTACAAAATATATTTCCTTTATATCTTTAGACTGTTATGGCCATAACACTGGCAGTGATAAAACTAAAGCAGCCCAAATGAAGCATACAAAGCTTTGCAAAACTTTTGTAAGAAAAAGAAGTTAAATGTATTGACAGCCAGAACACACTTTCAATGAAACTGCTCTCAGTTGGTTTGGTAGAAATGATTTCCTTTTATCTACAAACATTTAAATGATATGTAGATTTACTAAAAAATGCTTTTTAAATAGTAGGATGTGTCTTTTCATTAATGATCTGTTGCAGTAGAATGAGGATAAATCATCCAAACCTGGTGCTGTGTAGCAGAAAACTTGGGCTCTATACAGAAAGCAATGCTTGTTGTTATTAGGTAGGCTCTTTCTTCCAACTCCTTGCAGTGTGGTGCTAAATTCACTCTCTGTATCTCTCAGGGAGAATCGGGAGAGAAAGGTCCTCCTGGAAAAGAGGTGAGTTAAATTCCCAGTTGTTTCAAAGCAGGGCTGGTGTCTTGTGGGAAAAGATGATATCAAGGATGCTACCTGGGTAGCCACAAAATTATGTTTTTCTTGAGTTGTTGATATTTGAGAGCAAACAGGGAGCCTTCAGGAATCTATGAGACTGACAGAGAAACACATTTTCCCCAGGTCACAAGACTCATTGCAAATTTATGTACTTTATTGTTTATTGACAGTATGGATAACTCTTACATGATTGCCCTTATTTTGTTGCAGGGTGCACCAGGGAAACCGGGTGGAATTGGCTCCAAAGGAGAGAGGGTGAGTTAGAGAATATTATAAGTCATTTCATTATGTTGAACTAAAGAGAGCTATTTTGAGTTAGGGGCTGGGGGAAGAGGTCATTCAAGAGTGAAGCATGGTCTGTTGAGATCTGTTGTGCTTCCCACCCTCCCAGCCCTTTCTTTAATCAATTTCTGACAGTAATAATTTGTGGATCATTCGTAATGCACCAGATGTTGTATTCAGTTACTTTGCTAGCTCAGCTGTTCGGTTTCTGCTGTGCTTGGAAATCAGAATTATTTATTTTGTGGTGGTAATGCTTTCTTTTCACTTAGGGAGATCCTGGCATCAAAGGTGAAAAAGGCCCTCAAGGAGAAAAAGGTCCCCCAGGTGATCCTGGGATACCTGGTCACAAAGGTCATCCAGGATTGATGGGACCTCATGGACCCCCAGGAGACACTGGGCAAGTGGGACCTCCTGGTCCCCCAGGACAACCAGGATTTCCAGGACCAAGGGTAAGACAAAGACTGCCAGAGAAGGGCTTTGTACAGTAGTTTCACTGTCACAGTATGTGATGAGAAAAGTATGTAAGATTACAGTAAGGCTGATGAGAGAAACCAGAGGAAGTGTGTGTTGTAATGGAGAGACAGCTTTTATATCTTGTGATACATAAAAATGAGAGTTATAGTAAATCTTAGGGATGTGTTCAGGGGTCATTAGGTTGAATATAAGGAGAGCTGAGCAATGCAGAAATATAACTAGTCCCTGACTCATTATAATCCTAAAAGCCTAAATCAGGTAATATGATGCACCTCAAATGCTGTGTTCAGTTTTGGGCCCCTCACTGTAAGAAAGACATTGAGGTCCTGGAGTGTGTCCAGAGAAGTGACAAAACTGGTCAAGGGTCTGGAGAACAAGTTTTAAGAGTAGTGGCTGAGGGAACTAGAGTTGTTTAGCTTGGAGAAGAGGAGGCTGAGGAGAGACCTTATTGCTCTTTACAAATACCTAAAAGGAGGTTGCAGAGAAGTGAGTGTTAGTTTCTTCTCCCAAGTGATAGGTTATAGGACAAACTGCATCAGGGGAAGTTTAGATTGGAGATTAGGAAGAATTTCTTCACATAAAGGGTTATCAAGCACCGGAACAGGCTACCCAGGTAGGTGGTTGAGACCACATCCCTGGAGGTGATTAGAAGGTGGGTAGATGAGGTGGTTGGAAACATGATTTAATAGTAGACAGGTACATCTGGAGTCAATGATCTCTAAGGTCTTTTCCAACCTAATGATTCTATGGTTCTATGACTATGGCCATATGTCTAGAGTCTGAAAAAAATTACTTTCCGTAAGGGTGTTAATGCATAGCATTTCATACAGAGGTCTTACACCTTCCTCTGCTGCTGGTTGTCATAAGAGACAAAATGGCAAGGGGTAGAAAGGTCACTGTTCTATTTCTGGAAATCCTGGAGTTAGCTCATCAGAATTCATGAAATAATAAAATACTATCTCTGTTTAATATTACTTTTTTTTTTCTTTCCCTAATGGGAAACAATCTTGCTACCGAGAATGCTTGGGGGTAATGTATGGAGAAAAATGAGAAAAATACATCAGTGCTAGTGAAGCTGCTATGTACATCCAGAGCATGAATTTGAGATTAACTCAGTGGGGAATAAACAATGTGAGAATCTCTGATGTAAAAGCTGGCTAAATTTTAGACAGAGTATTTATATCTGTGTCTCAACAATGTGACAGGGAACAGGATGAGGGGGAATGGCCTCAAGCTCCACCAGGGGAGATTTAGGCTAGAGATTAGGAGGAAGTTTTTTACTGAAAGGGTCATTAGGCATTGGAATATGCTGCCCAGGGAGGTGGTTGATTCGCCTTCCCTGGAGGTGTTTAAGTCACGAGTAGGCGAGGTCCTGAGGGACATGGTTTAGTGTTTTGTGGGAGTGGTTGGACTCGATGATCCGATGGGTCTCTTCCAACCCGGTGATTCTGTGACTCTGTGATCCCATGATTATTATAGAGACTTAATGCATCTAATAGGGTTAATATATGAAAAGATCATTTGTAAGCCTTCAAAGTATGTTCCACAATTTTATTTACTTACTGGAATTCTCACTAAGAGCTATAGCAAATGTTTAGTACTTAATAACAAAATTGTTTATTTTGTCATCAAGAAACACAAGTTTTTCTCATGCAAAATTTTTGTTGGGAAGAAGGCAGCAAACAGACCAACCCTGAACTTCTCAGGAATATTATTGGTTAAAATTGAAATATCTCGTACCTATTTAATAAGATCTACATATTTTAATGAAGAGTTACTTCATAGAGGACAGACTGCATCCTTGTATGTCAAAATGATACGTATGAGGGGAAAATCAACACTTTCACGCAAACAACTCATTCACAAAAAATGTAACTTTCAGGTTGACCAGAAGTATTTTTAAAATCATCAGAAATTCGAAGAATAATCTTACCTAAAAACCAGAAAAGTGTATTTGAGGTGAAATATCTCACTTTGTTATTTGCGAAGGAAAACATTTGAACTTGATAGTTCAAAATATTTTCTTTTATAAATATAGATAATTTTCTTTTCTTCTGAGTTTATGCAAAGACAAGAGTCTGGTTACTCTAAAAGAACTTTTTCTATTATTTTCTTGGAAAGACACAACCTAAAATGATCTCCTTGCAGCTTATCAAAATAACTTCCCCTATTTTTTTAGTTGGATCAGCCACAGTTGTTATTCACATAACTTTGAGTTTTGGCAGCTATTAAAATTATTCAATAACAATGTTGCACAAAAGACTCCAGAGATGAGATGAAGGATACTAACTCTTGAGGTCTGGGTAGGGGACCAAGGTCAGGCAGTCCCATCTTCTGTCTCTCTTTAAAAACTTGATATCTGGCAGAACATTATACTTGGTTGGAAAAATAAGTATTATATGTGTTTACTGACTTGTGTTCCCCAGAGGCAGGGCCTGTCCGCAGGCAATGCATCCAGTATGAGTCTGTGTGCACACCTTAATTACCCTGGGAACATAAATAATTCTGTCTGCAAGGAAACATGCAGTACTGGGGAAGGAGGTAGACTATGTGGTCTATTAGAGCAGAGGAGGTCTCCTAATTGGATTCCTGGTACTTCTCGTATGAGTGTATAGCAGGAAGATTTTCTCTAGCAAGGAGGCAAGGATGGTGTACTAACTATACCCCCTGACCAGGCTCCCTGCTTATGCCACTGAGCCCATGGTTTGCAAGTAGACTGGGGACTGTTAATACTGAGTCCTTTTACATTCTTCTTATAGGCAGTCCCTGCAGCCACGTGTATGTAGTGGGTAACAAAATGCAATCTGATAAACCATTTATGGAGGGTTTCACTTGTGCCTCTTTGGCTGTGATTATTGTGTCTTGTTATTATTATGTTTATCACTTTATAGGGGGAACCCCCATCTCTAGAGACTTTGAGAAGGCTCATCCAAGAGGAGTTAGCCAAGCAGCTAGACAGTAAGTAAAATGCTTGGAGAAGCCATCAGATATATCTGAGATTATGAAAGATAATTTCTGTAGCTGTGGTGGTCTAACAGGCACCTGAACCATTCCTGCTCATGGAAAACTGCTGCTTCTCTCAAAGTACCTGAATTGCAGACCACTAGTCACCTTATATACAGTAAAATGCTGAGCTGTAGTACTACTTCTCATACAGCTCTTGGAGCAGCTGAGACATAGCTATGGGCATTTTCCTGGGGCTGAAGATCATGGTTCAATGGGCTGATTTATTTGAGGGAATTATACACTCTCAGACTTCAAATTCCATGCTAGTCTAAATCCATTCAAGATTTTGAATCAATGAACAGAAGACAGAAAACCCTTCTACCTGCATACTGTAAGATGATTTGGAGGCATTTAAGGCACGAGTAGNCACTGTAAGATGATTTTGTGATGTCAAGCCTGTCTTAAGAGCTTTCTAGGTTGCTCAGGCTTTGAATCTGGAAGTGGCAAGCAAGGTGTCTGTAATGCAAACTGAAGAATATGCTCATACAGGGAGCTGCCTTAGTTGCAGTTTCTGACTTCACAACCAGAGACGGGTACTGTGGCTTATTCCTCAGATCTAACAACCCAGAAAAAGAAAAGTAAGCTTTCTCCCTACAGAACAGCCATGTAGCAACTTGGTCCATGTAGCAAACTAGAAACAGGCTCTTCTTTGCTGAGCAGCAATGATTCCAGTTTGACAAATATCCATGAGATGCACAGCTATGGAAAAGGACATTCCACATCCTTGGTGGACAAGAAGCATAGGATTAAATGTGAGATGTAGGAGAAGTTTAAAACTACAAAGAAAAGAGATTTAAATAATTTAGAGAGGGTAAGATAGGCACGACCATGGGTTATGGGAAAGGATTGCATGGGGACAACAAATGGATAGCCCTGGAAAATTGATCTGTTACAATATTGGGCCACTAGATCTGGCTTTTCATAGTGTGGAGCACTGACTTTCTACACTAACAAAGCTATGTCCCTCTCTTCACAGCAAAGTTAGAATATCTCCTGGCTCAGATACGGCCTGCACATGTGAAAGCATCCCACGGCAGACCAGGACCTCCTGGTCCCCCTGGAAAGGAAGGACTCCCAGGAAGAGCTGGCCCTCCAGGAGAGCCTGGCCGGCCTGGACAGACTGGGTCTGAAGGGCCACCTGGACCAATTGGTCCCAAAGGTGAGTGAAATTGTAGTGTTCAGTAAGTCCAATAAAGGGATGTGTCCACCACACTTTGACATCCACCTCTCCTGTTAGTGGCATCTAAGTGATTCTCAAAATGCAAGTGTTAGCAGCAGCCTCTGTCTTTCAAATCAGAGGTGGTGAACATGGCCAGCAATTGCTGGTGTTCTCTACCTCTCTCCAGAACTGGAGTGGAGTGAAACTTCATTCATACTTAACTTCTCACCTCAGCTTACTGGCCAGGATTAGGAACTATTTTTTTCACATGTATTGGCTTTGGTGTGGATGGAAGATGTATGGTAATATTATTTAGTTCTGTAGACCATGCTTATTGGGTCATTATTTTTCTTTCCCTCTCTGCAGGAGAAAGAGGAGCAAAGGGTGAGAAAGGAGATACTGGCATTGGCCAGCGAGGGGAAATAGGTCCTCCAGGAATTCCAGGTATGTTTAATCAGAAGACCTCACAAAACATATCACTCAGCAATGTCAGAAAGACACATCTCTGCCCTAATTAGGTAGACAATCATGATAACAAACATATAGCATACACAATTTCTGTAGAAAGTGGTCTAAAGGGAAGAAAAAAATCACTAGCATCATATCTGGACAGTTTGTTTCCTCAACCTGATTGACAAGTATAATGATCCATCTTAGTAAGAGCTAAGTTAGCTGACCTTTGAGATGAATTCAAAGTGAAAGTTTAATTATTACATAAATAAAAAGAAATCTTAACTGCCCTTGCTAGAATCTTCTTGTGACCAAGCTGAACTCAGAGATCCAGATAGATACAGATATTATAAAAGGTCATGTCCAACATCTGTGCATTAGGCATATAGCTTGTTCTTTATATTACTGACAAAGAAGCAGCAAATATGTATTTTTCCCTACTCTGAAATTAAGATCCATTCATCAGTGTTGCCTTCTTCCTGCTTTGTTGGGGAAGGAAACTATGGGAAAATTTCATGGCTTCAAGGGCTTCGTTTTGTATATGGTCCCTGCATTGCCTTAAAATAACTAAGGACCCACTACGCTTTGTAGAAAGGAGTTACCTCCCCAAACTGGCACTTTCCCATCCTCACTTCCTCTCTTTGAGGACTATATGTTGTTACTTAGCTCGTGCAGCTGTACAACTTCAGTGTGGTAATAGAGGAAGAACAGCCAAAGCAGAATTCTGCAGCCCCGGGATGCCACAGGGAGTGGAAATCTCTCATTCAGACAAGCCACACTTGTCACATACTTGTAGATACAAGCTAGCCAGACCCAAACCTGTGGAAAATGACGTCTGCATTTCAGTTTGGCAGCAAAGCCATCTCCTGTGAAGTAACACTGCTAAATACTGCATAAGGGTCGCTTACCAAGGGCATTTTGTTTTTATTTTAGGCCTCCCAGGGGAGCCTGGCTATGCCAAAGATGGGATGCCAGGACCACCCGGTCCTCAAGGTGAAGCTGGTATGCGTGGTCCTATGGGTCCACAGGGACCTCCCGGAGCCGTTGGACAGTGTGATCCCACTCAGTGCGCTTACTATGCAAGCCTGGCTGCCAGACCTGCTAATGTCAAAGGGCCTTAGCATGCAGGGCAGATCTGCAGACTTGTTTTTAAAACTTGAATTCATCATCCCTGCCAAGAGCTCTCAGATGCCTTCAACTCTGTTTCTTTCATTGGAGGCCTTCTAAAGCCAACAAATGCTGCCGGTCGGTCAGATTATTTTTATGAATTATAATTAATATTATTATTATTATCATCTTTGATGTGATATGTGAATTTTTTTGTTTTCTCTAACATCAGGGCATATTAAAATATTAAAAATAAGTGTTTTTTCCTCTTTTGAAGAGCACATGATGTCAATGCATTTGTAGCTATTTATGCAGAACCATTCCGATGCCGAATTTTTTTTCTCTTATCTGATTAATTCTTTCAAAAGCTTTACCCCTCATCCTTGAAACTGAAGTAAAATCCTGCAGTGTTTGACCTGGGGCGTGAGATGTAGGCTGGTTGCAGGATTGTTGGTGCTCCAGAGCATCCACTTGGAGGGGAGGAAGGCAAAGCTATGCCAAAGCTGGGGAAGAGGTCTTCAGTACATTCAGCTAGTAATGGACAGTTATGAACAGCCAGTGTATGTGTTCCAGAAGATTCTTCTTAAATTTAATGTTCTTCTGCCCATAAGTGAATCTGTATGCTATAGCAGCTACTTTTTATGGGACCATGTGGGATCTCGCAGAAGTGCTTGAAGAGATCATAAAGATGATCTAAACCTCCTTGTTGATCCCTGTGCCAGAACTTCAGTACTCATAAGGTTTGGACCTGCCAGATGGAATTTATCTTCCTGCTATCAGGGAGTTGCCTCTGCCAAAAACCACAATACTGACCTTCTTTAAATCAGAGCTGCCAAATTCTGTTTTCATTGTCAGTACACATAGAGCTCCCTTCCACTGCTTCACCCAAACATCATCCAGAGAACAGAAAGTCATCTACAGGAAGCCAAGTGTGACCCAACTGCACTGCTTTGGATGATGCAGTATGGTAATAACTTGGCAAGGTTTTGTCTTAGAAGGTAGGTGAGAAGATGCAGGCTGGTCTATGAGGGGTCAGAGCAAAGTGGTGCTCACAAACCTGAAGAAAGTTATGTTTGAAGGTGAAAGTGAAAAGTCAGACACTTGGCCTTTTCCCCCTCTCAGCTAATTGCCAATATCAACCTAAGAATGTAACTAGAAAGTAAGTAGCAGATGGAATCTGAAAAGACTGTCACAATAAGTAATTTGTGAGTTTAACCCTCCATTTAAGGCCATCCCACCCACAAAATTACAAATCTGAGAGGTGGTCAGGCCTCAGACGGATGTGCTAGCCAGCAAAGCAGCCGCATTTTCAAAACTCTTCTGCACAAAGCAGTTTGTCTTGAGAGGTTGGAGTAATGAACCTGACATAAGCACTAAGTGGTGAAAGTGTTTGAAAATCTCATCAGGTCTTTTGGAGTCAGAAATGAGGCGCCCTGCCCCACTGGAATGTTCACCATATGGCATGGTGCTTCCAAGCTGGCTAAGCCAAACAGAAATCACAGCTGTCTATAACCACTCCGGAATCAGACCATGAAGCTAAAACCCAGAGATAAATATTTACTAGCCTGGAAACTTTTCCTTACTTGGTTGCAGATAAAATTTCCCTCTGCTTAACTTAAAATAAGATTCAATAACATGTTCACATGCCAGGGTTAAACAAAGTCTTCACTTTGTAGCTCTCAATGGTGCTATTTTATTACTGTTTCCTATGCAAATAAACTCTTTGATTTGATTTTACTCTGTTTCTTGGTATAGAAATACCAATAAAAGTGAAAATATCATGAAGTGAAAAACTTACCTCTTTTAAGTAACTCTCAGTGGTATATCTGTTACTGTACTACATCTTAGTTCAGTTTGCTTTATTTCAGTATTCAGCAAACCTGTTGATCACATTGGATTTAACTGGACAATTTTTACTAGTCCAGTCTGAGATTTCCTCACTCCAGTGATGTGGTAGAATTGGTTTCCTAAGCAAGAGATACCTCCCAACGTGACACAAGCCATTGTTTTGAAGAACTGTAGTATAAATAAGCAGTTTTTATGAAGGTCAGTCATGTTGTTAACTGGGCCATATTAATGTAGCATTTAATTCCTGTCATGGTGGTGACTCCTCAGCCTCTGTAGATTATCTCTCATCGTGTGTGTGTGCATGGACTATCCATGGCATAGACTTTTTACACTCCCATACAGTGTGTAACTACCCTTGAAGGGCAGTTGCATAACAAAGTTCTGTTAAACAGATTTCAAGGTCTTTCACCTCATAGAATTGCTCAGTAATATCTAGTTGAGGGAGATCTAGAGAGGGTTTTTGTATAACTTTTTTTCCCGTGAATGTCTTTCGGAGCCATTGCCAAGAGTCTGTGTTAGGGACATGAGGGACACAGCTGTATTTTTAATAGCAATTGAAATATCTGCCTGGGTGAGGCATAGACTACAGCTCTGCAACTTCATGACCTGGAAAACGGGATGCAGCCTAATTCCCTTTGCTCCAGCATGTTCCCTAGCATATGGTTGTCTTGTTCATTCTGTTCCTGGAGAAACCCAGGCTGTCTCTGTGTCCTGAATTCAGTGGGTGCCATTTCCCTGCTTTTCTTAAATCTCATTTTCTCTTCATCCAGTTAAATGGCACTTACCAAGTGCCTATCTGTCGCTAGTGAGAGAAGTACAAGACATGCTGCAGGTGCAGATCAAGACCTGTGTTTACAGTCACCCAGTTTCTATCAGTATATTCATCAAAGGGAGGTTTCTATAGCTGCCACCTCTTACAGAAGCAGGTCCTGTGTGAATGTATCTAAAAAGTCTCCTGCAATAAAAGGTAAGAAATGAGAGTGTGTTTGCAGGATTTCTGCCCTGCAAGCTCAACATCAAAAGCTGCAACA
This sequence comes from Piaya cayana, assembly GCA_013389865.1. Taxonomy (NCBI): domain Eukaryota; kingdom Metazoa; phylum Chordata; class Aves; order Cuculiformes; family Coccyzidae; genus Piaya; species Piaya cayana. Next base: position 157,822 of record WAAB01006053.1, read on the forward strand.
GTTTTTTGCCTTATTCTGTTCTTGCATATTTACAGTCTTTGGAAAGGTGACCTGTGATTGCTTTCAAAATTAGGTCTGCCATCTGGGCAGAGAGTAAACCTACAAGTACAGCCCCAGGCGTGGTCAGAAGCTGCCCTCTAGAAAATGCAGATGCCTCTTTGCCTGAGCAGGTGACGATGTGTGCGGGAAGGTGACCAGCAGACTTGTATTATCTGTCTAGCATCTTGCAAGGTGACCATGCAGGCAGAACGTGGCTGGTAGGGCAGCGACTCTACTGATAGCCATTCTCCTAACCATTATTGAATAAGGGAGTTCTATGTTTCTTGCATTTCAGTGTTCCCATCCCTGCAAATAAGCAGTTGGTACATCACCATAAAATCTGCTCAATGAGTCTGAGGTTTAAAATCAGGAATTCGCTGGTATTTTTGTTGGAATTTTTTTGGCTGGTCTTGTGGCAAGAGATGATATATTGCTATAAAAATTGCATTAGAAAGACAGTCAATGTATTATTTACATAACAAAAATGTGCTAATGACATATGGGGTTTATGACATTGATGTGGGTTGTTCTTTTTTTTAAAATCAAGTGTGTAAATTATTACAATTATAGCCAAAAGACCATTATTCCATTAATTTTTTTGCCTGCCAAATAAATAAACTAAACTCCAAACCAACAGGATCATTTGGGGAAAATATTTTTGTGTGTTAAATTATTTAACAATTTATAATTGTTTTCTAAACTGTTTTGAATTAGCTGCTTCTTTGAAGCCGTGGCAGGAAATGGATTATTTTCCTTCTTTGCCACTTGTGAGTGATTCTTTTCAGCAGAGCCTTGTGATGCTGTTTCTGTAAGCTGTCCTTTTACAACCTCTTGTTGTTAATATAGGATAATTAAACTGCGTAAGGCTGAACTCTATTCTTCACATTTATTTGGAGATATGTAATCAAAGCAAAACTACTCTGTTCAGGACTAAACCAAATTAAATGAGATTTTTTTTTTTGGAGAAATAATAGCAGCTGCAGCAGTTATGCCCACACTCTGTGTTCTGACCACAAAACTGGTCAGGAGATAAACATGGCTTTCAAAAAAAAAGAAAATGGACTTTACTGATGTCTTAGTGTTTTAATGTGGAAACTAGCCAAGCTCTGCCCTGCTGTACATTGCATTTTAGTAGCTTCTGGAGCAGGACTTGATGCTTAGGCATGGCTGGGTGTCACCATCTGAGAATATCTTGGACACTAGAGACACTGACAGGGAACTGGCAGATACGATGTAGAACCTAGGGAAGTTCTTTCAGATCTTCTGTGGGTGATTATATAGCATGTCACATGATGTAAGATGCTTCTGTCTAGGGACCTGAACCCCATGCTCAGGCTCTCACAGTGGAATGCAAAGTCGGGCCATGGCACCTGCACTTTGGTGGCTCTAATGTGATCTGCAGGACCCAGAGTGTGATTAATTTCATGCTAAAGTAGTCAGCTAATGTGCTCTGGGCTGTGTTAACTACATTGACTAGGTCTTCATGAAAAAAAATAGAAGTCTTCTGGTAGCTGTCTTTGTCGTCCTCATTACTAACTCACTTTCCCACTGAGTTGGTGAGGGGGTATATGTGTTGCAGGTAATGAGATGTTGGTTGCTATGTGACTAGCAGCCAGAAAACTCAGAGGGAGAGGGATAAGGTTACAGCTTGAACCTGTACTGTTCTTGTTCCAGGGGATAACAAGAGAATTTTCTTAAAATTACTACACTGAGTCCACAGTAAATGCACGGACTGAAAAAAAATCAACTACAACACCTTTCAGCCTCCATAAGCTGCAGTCCAGTGCCGATGAGGGTAAAGGTCGCTGCTTAATGGCACCGAGAGGAAGAGCAGTACAAGTGCAGAGCAAGTCTGGGCAAGAAGGCAGGCTCTGCCCCTGTTCTGCAGCCCAGCATAAGGGTCAGCATCCATCAGAGACTATGAGAAGTCCTCTTTGCTACTGTGTCTGCAGAGCCAGCACTGCTAGAGGGAAAGTGTCTGTATCAGCCACCCAACTGCCTCCTACATCCCAATTTCAGCAGCCCTCTGAGGACCTTCAGGTAATAAGCATTCATCAGAATTTGGACTTTCCTTCCAACATGTTTGTAAATGGTGAAGCTGAATTAAGAAAACAAAGCCTGCTTAGCCTTCATCAATCTGGATTAAATCTGGGAGTCACAACCATAGATTTTTTGTCTTCTGCCTTGTGAAATGAGAATAGCTGATTAGAAAAGCACAAACACATGAACAGGATACTGGTTTTCTGAGTTGCTTTACAAAGCAGGTTTTTGCTGCAAGGGCTAATTTATGAATACCTTGCATATATTGACTCTAGAATATTGATGCTGTCAATATTCCTTTTGGTGCTTGGGCTGAGAGTATCCTGCTTAGTATATGGGGAGATGATGTGATGAAAGTAAGGGCTCTTCCCTGTTATTTTACATTTTAGATCAGGAACCTTATGTAGAAAATACAAGGGAAAAAATTGAAAGAGTGACATTAATCATACCCTGACATTCCTTAAGAGACACAGATCAGTGGCAAGAAAGAGAGATGTCCTGCAAGATGTAACAGAAAATAACCTGCCCCCATGGTGAAGGAAAACCCAGGGTCAAACTCCAGGTGTGAAAAAGTTTAACAAGACAATGGCACCTAGGATCACAAAAAACTTCTCTCTGACCACAGCTTTGGCTCTGCATGCCATGCTGCCTGAAGGACTCAGGTTTTGGTTTGAAGTGCTAAGCATGTTTAAGCAGAAGGCAGCACACATGGCAATTCAGTTTATTTCACAGGACAGACGTATTTAACAATGTGTTCTTAGAAACCCTTAGTTATGCAGGGGATGGCTTTCATCCAAACCTGAAATTACTCTCATTGCCATGAGTTCTTCATCACTTTCTTGATGGGAGCTGAGTTTAACTTCAAGTTGTATTTTTATGGTAAAATGTGAAGTCTGTCATTTCTGGTAACCAGCTTTCCCCGGCAAGTGAAAATCTCATTTTCCTTTGGCTGCTGCATTCATCCCTGATGTACATATATCTTCAAGTTTTTGTATCCATTTTAATTTAACTATTAGAATTTCTTGAGTTCAGCTGAATCTTTTTTCATGTAAAATATCTGTGCTTTCTTGATGAAGCACATCCTTCAGTCCCCATTGACGTTAATGGTGACCATAAAGACACCCACTTTTGGTGTCCTCAGGGCCTGCTCATGCCATTATGTACTGGGCTGTGATAGCCCCAGCTCAACAGCTTGTGCAATGCTTGTTGGGAAGCCCATCAGGCCTGTTTCCAGCCACCAGCATCCCAGGAGCTTGTAATGCCAAAGTAACCTCACAACGCTTCTGGATACTGGGCAAGTGATAGAGTTTTCTTTTACAGGTGCTGAATACTAATCTGGATGAAATTCAGCACTTGATTTCAATAAGGTTATGGTTTTAGCAATCAGTTTCCAAGCTGAGGGCAACAGATGGTATGTAACAGACCCAAAAATCTGTATTTCAGGGTGAAACCCAATTAAAAAAGAACAGGCCTTAAAGTGTATATTAAGATGCTCGCAATCCTTTTGTTAACATGGTCTAGTGAGAAGGCTCTCAGCACTTGCCACACATTTGTGCAGTCAAACATGCCCCTGGTGCTGGGGCACAGGCTTCCTGCAAACTCAGCTAAATCTTGGGCTGAGAAGATCAAACCTGAGTAGGGTGGGAAAGCAAAGCTGATGTGCTCTCCCTCCACAAAACTTGACCTGGCAGACCTGTTTGGACCATACCTCTCACACATTTTCTTCTACATTTAGTAGCCTGTGGGGTTCTGCGCAGACCTCTGTCTTTGAAAAGCATTTGAAATAGTTGTCCAAAGCATTTTTCAGCTGAAAGCCTTGAAGATTAGAGGATGAAGGAAAAGAGGTGGACTGCCTCAGCCTGAGGCTTCAAACCCACAATTTTCTCCTCCCAGGAAAATGCCCTGCTCTCTACACTGCAAGCTGTGCTGAGTGGTTTGGGATAAACCTGACATTTTTCATCTCTCCTATAAAAGCTATGCCAGCAAGAAATAAAAATATGCTTTTAAATATGCCAGAGCAAGTGCAGCACATAAAAGACGAGGTTCATGCATTCAGCAGGAGGGACAAGGACTTCCAGATTAAAAATGATTCTTTATTCTGTTTGTTTAATGTTGAAGGCACAAAGTGACCTGAGGGCAGGACCTGTTCATGATTCTCAGCTCCCAAGCTGTTGGTTATGTCTTATTCTTGGCCCATTTAACATGTACTTTATCTTAACCTGTTCATCATTTCTTCTATGCCTTGCTTCTTGCATTGCAATCCCCTGCAACTGACCACTGAATTCCTCTGACAAGAGCACCCTACGTGCTGCCATGAGGAAAGAGCTATGCACAAACAAAAATTAGGACCAATCTGCTGAAAAACACAGTGCTGCTGTTTCAACAGCTCACTGGCTGCAACTGCAAAAGGCAACATCATAACCTGGGTTTTGTGTACACTGCAGAGCTGGAAGAGAAATACCTGATCAAGTGAGAATGCTGTATGTCTACTCAGTGGGATGTCTCTGAGGAAACCAAATGCTCTGCATGAGTGTTGGTAATGTGCCTGGCAAAGAGGAAAGCTGACAGAAGGCCTTGATCCACCAAGAGCATCAGAGGTTGCTCCTGCTGTGATAACAAATCGTCTCTGTCTTGGTACAACCAGCCACAGCTTTGGTGAGACAATGGATGCATCTTTCGGATGTGTCTCTGCAGGCCTGAACCCACTCTGGAGGTACATTAAAGTGCACTATCCACCTAAGCCTCAAGGGAAGGGGATACTCAAGATCTCAGGCATCAGTTCCTGTGCAAATTTTGGCTTGAATCAGAAACAGGCACTGGGGATGAGCCCAGAATGAGAAACTGTCCTGTAGTAGCAGATGGAGGTATTCACCTGAGAGATTAGCCACTTCTGGAACCTAACCTGTAGAGCTTCCACCTGCCCAACAACAACCTCATTAAACTACCTGCACCTGTCTGCAAGTTGAGGAACCTCAGCTATCTGGATGATAGGAACAACAAAATAGGCACAATTCCCTCCAGTATTCAGCATCATTAGGTTTATGGTTGGACTTGATGATCTTGAAGGTCTAAACAATTCTATGACCTAGAGAAACTGGAAATATTGCTATTACTTTTCAACTCACTGGAGAGTCTGACCAATGATGTCTATCTTTTAAGGAATCTGTACGCATTTTGTCAGGGAAATAACCATCTGTGGTCACTTCCAGCAAGCTTTGAAGAGCTGGCGAACCTGACCGGGTGATAAAATTACTGTTCATGTGAGCTTTGAGGGGAATCCACTGGAAAGTCTTCCCCCATAAGTCTGCAGCAGAAGCCCCGAATAGATCTAAGATTATTTCTTGTCATTTCATAGGGCACAGAGAGGACAGACAACTGATGTCTGTCCTCTTGAAGTGACAGAGATGGATTTATTTTGTGCAAATCAACTGCACAACAAAATGTGTTTCAGGTGGAAAAGTCTGGCGAAAACACTCTGTGGAGCTCAAAAGCTTCCCCTCTCCTGTAAGGTGATTTCTTTGGCAGCCTTTTTATTGACACAGATGTTGAACGGTGGTGTATACCTTTCAACAATTCATTCAGGGAGAACTCTAATCTTTTTGTTATTTATAGTTTCATAAGTCTGTCTCAGGAAATGTTGCAGCCAAACATCCATTCTGAGAGAATGAACAATAGCTAGTCTGAGAGGACAGAGTCAAATAAACAATGAGTGGTACATAATAGCAACAGCGTATACAGCTTGTTTGCACACTGTGTCAGTGCTTTAGTAGCTGGACTCAAAGCAGATGTGGGCTGAAATTTCTGAAGGCATTTTAGGTCACAGTGACTTGTAGATTTGGCTTTGCTTCATGTAGCCCATAAACTCTTCACTTTTCATGGTATTTAACATCCAGCACAGGTAGAACCGCCTCAGTCTTCTGTCTGGCTCTTGGTAAAGATCAACCTGTGTCCAGGTCCCACAAAGTACCATGCAAGCATTATCTACATTGCTTTGCCAAGATATAGCATGTTTCTACCCCTGCTTCTCCTGAAGAGCAGTTTCAGCAAAAGGCTGTTGCACTCTCTGGAGGCAGCATGGACCTGGAGTTGATGTGGCAGTCTCTCCAGAATGGATCCCAATGATATTGCTCAATAGAACCTAGTGATGAACAGGGCTAGCCCAGATACAGAGCATGCAGCACTAGACGAAAGGTTTCCACTTCTACTGATGCTGGGAATGTGTTCAGAGATATTAAAATACGAGTATGCAAAGCTTCTGCAAGGGAACATTTCTGAGAATCCCTGTCTGTAATCATAAAAGACTTCATCAGTGCTACATTATGGAAATTTGCTAAAACTCCTTTCTGTTTCTTTTTGCTCTCTCTTCTCTCTAGCCTGACATCAGCATTTTCTTGCCACCTTTCCTTAGCTTTTCTCTTTGTGGATGTTTTCTCTGTGGCTACTCTCTCTGACATTATCTTTGTGTTTCATTATTTCCTCATCAAAAGCCTATCATTCCCTTATAAATGCTTGTCTTTGCCCGCTGTTTCCTTTGTTTCCTATTTCTCCTTTGTCCAATGTACAGAAAAGTGCAGCCTTATGTTTTTCCTGGAAAGAAGGGCTGAGTCAGGCCTGCTGGGAGATGAACACAGACTTGCTTCCAGGGTTCATAAAGAGAGGGAGAAACAAAGGGTTTGAGGCACTGATACACAAATCATTAAGTCTCTTGTTCAGTCATTTTCTTCCCGTTGTAGGATCAGCACAAGGAAAAGAAGTGATGCTGAAATTTTACGATGTGAGAAAAAGCACAATTCTAGGTATTCTTAGCATGCCCTGTTTTTTACACTGCTCTGACACTGAGTCTGCCTCATAACTCTGTGAAGTTTTCAAACCAGCTACCACTTTTTGTTGTTCCAGTAACCTCATTCAGTATAGAAGTGGTTGTTTTGTTTTCCTGCAGATGATTATTTCTGCAAGGGAGGACTTGGACACCACAGAGATAGATTGTGGTGATGAGGAGATTGAGTGTCTGTGGGTTAAAATCAGAGGGGCCCATGAGAAGGTAGATTTTGTGATGGGAGTCTGTTACAGGTCAGCTAAGGAGAAGCAACGGATGAGCTCTTCT
>WAAB01006054.1:3903-14703 GCA_013389865.1 Piaya cayana
AGAGCCCAGCTCCCTCCTCTCCACAACCTCCTCTCAGGTAGTTGCAGAGAGCAATGAGGTCTCCCCTCAGCCTCCTCTTCTCCAGGATAAACACTCACAGCTCTCTCAGCCGCTCCTCATCAGGCCTGTTCTCCAGCCCCTTCCCCAGCTTCATTTCTCTTCTCTGGACTCGCTCCAGCGCCTCAACATCCTTCTTGTGGTGAGGGGCCCACAACTGACCCCAGGATTCGAGGAGTGGTCTCACCAGTGCATCGAGGGTAGCGGTAGCACTGGGCTCCTCTGCTGCATCCACTGAGCTTCACAGCATTTGAGAGAGCCAACGCTTCTATCATCAACAATTATTTTACTTCAAACCAGTCCGTCCTCATATGCAAATGACGACGAACCAGGAGGCCGTCCAAGAAGAGGCGTCCTCCAGCTATTACCTGCTCCAGAGATAATTCAGCCTTATCTGCATCCTCTTAGGCTCCCTGAGAGAAACGGGTGACAGGAGGTTAAACATGAAAATGAATTCCGTGGTTTTGGAGAGTTCAAGATACTTATCTCTCCCTAAGTGGCTCTCCTGACAAAATGGTTTCAAATGAGTAACGTGCATCTTCTCTATTTCATTTTTTTTTTTCTCAAGTGTGAGTCATTTCAGCACTTTCTCGTGCTCAGCTCAAATCTCTCTGACTGGTGCTTCTGAGAAACAACAGGCAGAGGGAGATGGGGTGGTCTGAGGGGACTGGAGGAATCGGGGGATTGGGAGGAGGGTGTCAGGGGGTCTCTGCCTGAAGGCCACCACCTCTAGCCAAGGTTACGGTGATGACTGGAAGATACTTGGCTACTGGGAGACCGAAATCAGTGGGCCACGTCCCATCCCATGGGATGTGACAGATGCAAGTTTGGCTCTGGTGGCTGCGGTTGCGTGAAATCGCAGCAATCCTCCACACCCCTGAAATTCAGTGGATGAAGAGGCAGCTGTTCTCGTGCCCTGTTCTCGCTCGCTTTCCGGCAAGCCCACTATTGGAGGAAATCCTAGGCTCCTGTTTTCCCTGCAGCCCTCCTAACAAAACCTGCCATTATTTTTAAACAAGGAACCTGGCACCTTCCCTAAGTGTTAATTAAAATGGAACAAAGATACGGTCTGATTCCACCCCTCCAAATTTTGCGATTTTCTCTCCTTTCCTGCCAAGCTCTTCCATCCCCCACAGGCACAGCGAAGCGCCGTGTCCTTTCCTCTCGCTCCCTTTTGTGGCGTGCTTCCCTGGCAAACCCTTCGAGCCCCTTGTACTCATTCCAATCCCATTATTTAGGGCATGACATTCAACCTGAACTTGCAGCAGTTCCAGTTCTGCTGCACCCATGGATCATCAGGGGTTCTAGCACAGCACGAGCTCCAGCTCTGCTGCACCCATGGATCATCACGGGGTTAGCAAAGCACAAGCTCCAGTTCTGCTCCATGCAAGCAGCTTGCAGGCTGCTTTTACTGTTGTTGGAATAGGAGTTAAGCATGGACTTGGGAAAACTATTTTTCCCCTCCTTTTCCCTAACTTTTCTCTTTTTGACCACGCAGTGTACAGAGGCTTCTGGACGGCGTTCATCATGCTGGCGGTGGCCACCGGGCTGGTGGGAGGGCTCCTGCTGGTGTGCGGCGTGCCCTTCGTCAGCCCCCGCGCCTACAAAGTCGGAGGGGGATTCCTCCTGACCTCGGGTAAGCTGCCAAGCTGGGGTAACGGGCTATGTCTGGATGAGGAATGCAGTGGCCGTGAGCACAGGGGCAGGAGAGGCACTGCTGGAGGGAGATGGGGGCTCTGATGGACACAGCAATGACTTGGAGTGAATTATTTCCCTCTTCCCCCACTGGAAATAAACCCTTAAAGTCAGGCAAGCATTAGCAAGATAGTCCTTAGTCCTAGGGAGGATGGGGTATGGGAAGAAGCCTTTTTTCCTCCTACTCTTCTATGCAACACGGCAAAGCAGAACCTTTTATTTCAGCAGAGTCCACAGCAGCGTTAACCCTGGGCACTAATCAGCCACACTCTGTTCCCCGAAGTCAGTCTTTGCATTTGGGACTTTCCTGTCTCTGCTGTGAACATCTGGTAGAGCTGGAAACCCACTGAGCAGTGAAAGGCATGCCCGGCGATTCAGAATGGGAGGGCTGGCTTAATAAAACCTGAAAAGATGAAGCGATGGCACAGCAGGAAAATGAATTTAAAATAGTCATTTATTCATTATGCCCGTCGCCGTTACAAATGATCCCACTGAATTATCACTTGGGCTTTTCCCTCTTTTTGTATCAGAGAAGGAATAACTGGCTGAACTAGTAGAACTTCTTGGTTTATAATTGTGACTCAAACTCCCCAGAAAGCTTTTTTGTGACTTGGGCAGCTAAAGGCTGGAGCTCAGCTGGGCCAAGTGAAGAACTTCGTAATGAAGTCAAGGTTTTCTCTGAAAAAACAGTGTTTGATTATGGATCCTGCACCAGATCCTGCATTTCTCTGAAAAAACAGTATTTAATTATGGATCCTGCACCAGGTCCTGCTTCCTCACACACAGCACAAATCAAACAGAGCCAATATCTTTGCTCCAACTTTGGGCTTTGAGTGCGCTCAAGTTTTTTTTTGGGAAAAAAGGCCAATGGAAAAGTTTGATCAGAGAGATCCTAACAGCAACACCTGGAGAAACTCCATCTAAGCTTCATCCAGTCTTCCCATGCCCTATCATCATTACTTAGCTTCCTATCCATTGTGTACCTCTTTTCTTAATTACTTTCTCCTCCAGACGTTCTACTAATTAACTGTGTGACGCCAGCTGAGCTGCTTCATAAAATGAAGCTAGATGACATCTATTGATTCATCTAAGAAAATCTGGAAGGCACTAAATCAATGTGGCCCTACCTGCCTGTGCTATTGCTTTGTATTTTGTCCAGTTTCCCATTTGCCTCCAGGTTTTCGGTTATTGAAGTGAGGGCAGTGACCCTGTGGGCCTCTACTTACGTCTCTCGCATAGTTTAATAAATACTTGATTTGGTTTTATTATTCTAAAGGCAAATTCTGTGCGGTGTTACTCACGTGATACCATTTGGGAACGCAAGACACCTTGTTGTGACATCTCTATCAGGTACCGATGCCTTCTAGTGAGGAGTGTCGGCCACTTCGATGATTGAGATCATCTCTTCTTGTGAGACTAAGGCTGAACGTGAGAATCCTCTCAGATGTGACACTCTGTTTACCTCAGTTAAAGATCTACCTCTTCAAAACCCTCAACCTTCAGCCCAAATGGAAAAAACTGAGATCAGTCACCTCCTGACACTGGCCAGATAAGCAAAATACTGCACAGAAAAGGATGCTGAGTGATATCAAATCTCTATATTCCATTTTTCCTTCGTTGTTTTTGCACTGTATTTGAGTATTTCTTGATTAAAAGGCTGGGGCATAGAATGTGACACTTCTTAGAAGAGCTGATTATGCATCACAGAAACCTCTTGGCATGAGACAAGGGTGCTGCTGCTTAAATTGAAGTTTGTATTAATGCGGTTTCAATCTGAACAGCAATCATTGTTATTAACCGTTATTAGGAGGAACGAGTTCATCTGGAAGAGCCTCTCTGCTGCATTTTCAGCCTCAATGATAGCTAGGAGAACGCAATGGTGTTTCAGCACTTTCAGCAAAGTTTGCTTAGAGGTTCAGATGATCCTTCTGCTGGTGGCCTGTCCCCAACTCAGACCTCCGAGTGACACTGACCTCCTGATGGGTTTGGGATGCATCCCTCTATGCTTATATTGTTGCCATCCCCACTAAAATTATTTTGCATAATTGCACTAAGCGGTCGGAACAATAGATTTAGCAGAGCTTCAACTCCCCAGCCATCCCTTTCTTTCAGATAGCAGGATGTGGAGAGACGACGCAGGAGAAAGCGCGTCTTGTCTTCTAATCATGGCCTGCGGGTCAGTGTTAATTAACCTCCCTTGCAGAAATGATCTCTCCTTGAGGAAGTGTGAAAGCGCCAGCAATTTGTAGAGAGGGAATGTGGTCTGGCAGTCGGACAGCGAGATGGGGCTCCATGGCTGCAGGATGACCTGGCCTCCTGGGACACCCTTTATATGCAACTTTATGCTGTTCATAACCTCCCTCTGCCCCTTTTGGGTAGCAGCACATGCTGAGGTCATGAAACCAGAGTCATGGTTAATCATTATTGGTGAAGGGGCTGGAGAACAAGTCTTGCGAGGAGTGACTGAGAGAGCTGGGGGTGTTTAGCCTGGAGAAGAGGAGGCTGAGGGGAGACCTCATTGCTCTCTCCAACCACCTGAGAGAAGGTTGTGGAGAGGAGGGAGCTGGGCTCTTCTCCCAAGGGACAGGGGACAGGACGAGAGGGAATGGCCTCAAGCTCCACCAGGGGACGGTCAGGCTGGACATTAGGAAAAAAAAATTCATGAAAGGGTGATTGGGCACTGGCAGAGGCTGCCCAGGGAGGGGGTTGACTCGCCTACCCTGGAGGTGTTTAAGGTGTGGGTGGATGAGGTGCTGAGGCACATGGGTTAGAGATTGGTGGGAATGGTTGGACTCGATGATCCGGTGGATCTCTTCTGATCTGGTGATTCTATGATTCTTAAAAAATGCAAGTTTTGCTACCAAAAGGCTTTAATATTATTAGTGCATATAGGCTCCCAAGGACATTTGTGGTGAGCCAGCCTGACATGACCTCGAGGAGTTCTGTGTGCCCCTCCCTCACTGGAGGGAATTCAATGCCTAAGGGTGAAGATTGTTATCACTCAATTAGTCCCCTTTGGGTTTCCTCTCTGAGATGCCTTTTATTTTCTGTACTTTCAAGAGGACAAATCTGACCCTCTGCCAGCAACCGGAACAAATGCCGTGCTCAGTGGGTGGCATTTCTAAAAGCCCTTTCAAAGGACTGGAACCATCCCCCTTGATTTCTTCTGCTGAGTGTCTTGGGAAATAAAACCAGAGCCCATCCGACTTTTGCTGCTACTGCATTTGCACGTCTACTTCTCCAGCTGAGCAGCTATCCCTGCCAGCCAGCTCCCCAAAGCACCCAAATCTCATGAAAAAATAGCCAGCACGCTGCCCTCCTTCTAACCTTTTGCCACCTCAGACTTAGCTTCAGCTCCTGGCTGGTGACTAATTGTCCCCTTGTTTCAATCGTCGGATGACAATATGATTAATTATCACTACAAGGTCACCGAGAGGGCCGGGTGAACGCTACTTCTGGAAAGTGTTTTGAGTTGCTGAGGTAACTTTGTGCTCCTCAGTTTTCTGTGCTTCTCGGTTTGCGTTTCCTTCGGGAGTTTTGGAGACCAAGCTTAGAAGGGAGCAGATGCTCCATCCGGACCTCGGGCAGTTACTGAGCTTGCAGTACTGCCCTAATACATCTGGACTGGCTGAATAGCTGCAGGCTTAAGTGAAAAATGACCTGACCTTTACCTGGTGTCTTGCTCAGGGGTGGGGAGGCTGCTTTGAAGGGAACACGCAAGCAAAGCCTGAGTGCACGGTGAGTTTTCAAAGCAAGCAATCAGGATGCGTGTCCCAGGTAATGTTAAGCAACCTAAAGAGGAGCTGGTTACCAACTTGTCTTACGCTGAGAAGCACAAACACTTTATGAGCCACCTACAGTTTACACTTCCCTGGAGGTGTTTAAGGCACAGGTAGACGAGGTGCTGAGGGACATGGTTTAGTGTTTGATAGGAATGGTTGGACTCGATGATCTGGTGGGTCTCTTCCAACCTGGTGATTCTATGATTCTTCCAGCCACTCTGTTTCTGATGCTGTTTCTCCAGCGTCCCCACTTGTGTGGTGAGCACAGATGTGCTTGCACCACCCCACAGCTGCTGGAATGTTATCGCTATGGGCTGTTTCCAGTGGGCAAAAGCCTCTTCTGTGCTTTCAAAGCCGTGTCATGGTCCTGTGAGAGAAGCATTGTGCGTTCTCAGAGAAACCTGTTCTTCAGGATGAGGCAACTGCATTAAAAAAAAGGCCACTTCGCCAGTCCTGCGGCTGCAAATGCTGAATTTTTTGATCAGATTCCTCTTCCCAAGCCAAAAATCTCCATTTTGGCAGCGTCAGGCTCCCCATGTGGAGACAAGGCTCACAGCTACAGAAGAGTGGCTGAAGGTCACCCCTCCATTTCCTTGTTATTAACGTCTTTAAGAGAAAACCAGTGAGAAAGGCAAGTGAGTCAAAGTTCATTTTTCTCTTAATTAGCAGATTACACAGAAGTTCTGTAGCTTCCACAACATAAGAGTTAAAGATTGAGTTCACTCACCTGTCCCTACAATTAGCAGCTATAAAGGTGTCGCAACAATATAAAATGAGAGAAAGGAAAAAAACCAACTCCAATTTACTCACAACGAAGGTGCAGCTCTCCTGGGAGGGAGAGATGGAGCTCTGGGGTTCATCATCCTGTAGTTAGCAATGCACGAAGGAGAAAGATTTAATACCCCCACTTCAATTTTCTTGCAATTAGCCCCTCCCCAGAAGATGCCGTTGACCTCATCAGCATTGAGATAGAGTTTCACAGTTAATCCTCTTTTTTTTTTTTTTCATACCATCCTAATGAGCAGAGGCAAAGAGGGGGAAAGATAGAAAGAAAGAGATCACTTGGCTAATTTTCCAGGGGCGGAAAACACGGTGATGCTGAGAGGAGGGTGGGGATGGTCTCATTTGATGAGGTCCTCACTTACAATTATCCAAACCCAACACATGTTCTGCATCTCAGACACGTGTGCTGACACCAGGCTCATTTCTTTGGGGCAGAAAACCACTTTTTTTTTTTCTTCAGTTTCTCATCTTCTCCTTCAGGGCGGGAAGAAATCCATCTCTGTATGTAGAAAGGCATTTGGGACTGCCAGAAAACAAAGATGTAACATCATATTGTGTCACATCATAGAGCAGTTTGGGTTGGGAGAGACCTTAGAGCCCATCCTGTTCTAACCTCCACACCATGGGCAGGGACACCTCCCACTGGATCAGCTTGATCATCAAAGCACCATCCAGCCTGGCCTTGAACATCTCCAGGGATGGGGCAGCCACCACTGCTCTGGGAAACCCGGGCCAGGGCCTCCCCACCCTTCTTAAAAATAATTTTTTCCCTTATATCTACTCTAAATCTACCTTCTGTCTGTTTAAAACCATTACCCGTTGTCCTATCCCTGCTCTCTCTGATCAACAGCTGCTCCCCAGCTTTCCTGGAGCCCCTTTCCATGCTGGAAGCTGCTCTAACCTCTCCCTGGAGCCTTCTCTTATCTGGGGTGAACGACCCCTGTAGCAATTAACTCTCTCAGCCTGTGCTCATAGGGTAAAAGGGTGTGAAATATTCTGATATTCTCCTTACAAAATGTCTAACAACATCTAAAAATGTGACAAATTTTAGGCAGTTTCACGAATTCTTGGTATTGCTTCTAGTAAGCGGGTTTTTTTTGCAGAATTTTCAGTGCGTTTCCATCGTCGTTCCTCGCTTCCACCTGCCCTTTTGGTTTTCTGTCCTCGCTGAGGAGACGGTGTAAATCCCAGGGACCCCTTGCCACTAAGACGTAATTATCACAGGGAAGAAGGCTGCTTACTTTATATTTTCTTGTCATCTTCCCAGAGTGTGAAAACGTTCTTAATTTAGATGCCGTGGCCATGCCATCACCTCCAGTACCTGTTTAATAATAATTCCTTCCCTAGCAAGACCTGGCTCTTCTCCTGGGGTGAGGGGAGGGGCTGTTTCTCCATCCTCACCTTCTGGCGAGCCTGGGAAAGATGCCACCCCACTCTTGGGGCTTCTCCACGTTCTCCTCGGTAAGAATCGTTAAGTTTTAGTCTGTTTTTTTCCTCAATTAAAGGGGCTTAGGCAGTTTAGGTAAATAATAAATATATAGAGTGGGTAATAAAATAAATAAATAAATAAATAGTGGGATAATAAAATAAAAAATAAATCGCAAACAGAGGGATAATTCAATGTAAAACCTCTGGTTATTTAGGGGAAAGTAGGAAAATTCAACGTGCGCTACTCTACCCGTGTCCTCTATCCCACCAGGGCTAAGTTTTCATTTGCGTGTCTTATGGCAGGTGTTATAAGTTAATGAAATAGAAATTGATCTTTAAAAGAGCATTTTTCAAGGTTCAGCTCCTATCTAATTAATTTAATTTTAAATTACATCTGTAATAAAGACTTAATTGCCTTCTTATCAATATACTGTATTCTGTAAAGGGCATGTGACTATTGAAACATGCCATCGTTTTTCTTATGGTAGAATAATTGGTATTTTAAGCATACAACTACCATATTAAGTGTAAAATATTTATTTGTGCGCTCAATTTCAAGTGGTATCAAAACCTCAATGAACATGCAAATGTTACAACAGCTGCTGTTTAACTCCTAGCCTGCCTCTCCGGCAAACATAAGGACTTTGCCGTGGACGGGGGGAAAAAAGCCTTGAAATAACAGCGTGTGGTGATGTAAAGTCATATGGTTACGCCAAGTCTTGATTATCAAGATTCAATTTGCAGCTTTAGGGTCTAGGAGGCAGTTTAATTGAGATGACAGCGTAGGGTGTGAGGCTTCAACTTCTATGTAACACACAGCGAGGGCTTTGAACCCTCTATACCTTCACATAATTCTCATTTTTGGCTACGTGAAGCGAAGGCTTGTGGTAGCTCGTGTGTTTAGACCGATCGTAAACAGAAACACAGTTAAATATTGACATGTTTTCTCTGACCTGGGTTTCCGTAACTGCCATCGCTAAGCAGATAGAGCTGTGTCAATCTTTACCTGCTCCCTTTGCTTAGCCCGGGAGCTGAATTTCATAGGGAATGAACTGCCAGGAAGAATAATTAAATCTAATACCAACTACCTTTGATTTCAAAATTGCAAGAGGAGAAATTCAATCCAGGAGAAGCCACAACACGTCCACAGAACCGTGTGGTAACTTGTCAAGTAAATGAATTTTGAACTGTTAACGCCTACTATAAAAATAATATAATCCGTGATGCATTTCTATCATATATGTGCGTGTATGTGCATATATCTCTATGTTATATGGTGCCATTCAGAAATAGCAAGCTTCTAGCTGCGAGGAAGCAAGATCAGATATTATTGAAGTGCTTTTACACCTGCCATCACGCTATCACTTTTTAGTTTTAATATATGTTGACTTTAAAGTGCACTGTATATATTCTTAATACAGCAGAGTAAATAACACTGGGGCTGCACTAGTTTTTGTCATCTGCTTCACGCTGGTGAGCTAGACCTGCAGCCTCCAACTGGCATCGCTTTGGACTGTGGGGAAAGGTTCCTTTTAAGGCACTGAAGCCCCCAAACCTGCTGTGCCACATCCAGGAGGTGCCTGTTCACCATGTGCTTTTCAGATTTGACCAAGTTCTTCCTGCAAACCTTTACCTCCGCTGGGTGTGCACCTGAAATTATGAGATTGTGAGGTCTCAGGGGACATCTGCTATTTGGGTCACGAGCATCCTGCAAGGTCTGAGAGGCTCTGGGGGAGAGGGGACCCTCTTGAAGAGAGATGCCAACCTTGCAGTCACTGTGCAGGCGTGTGTGGCCTCAGCCCTCCTCCCGTTTGGCTCCAGGGGAGGGCAAAGGAGGTCTCATTAGCCTCATGGTGTAAGCTTTTATATAAATTATTATTATTATTATTATTCTGTTATTTAGCAGCCCATTTGAAATTAATATCTCATGTCTGCTTGCTTTTTCCACTTCATTAGTGTTTGATAGGAATGGTTGGATTCAATGATCCAGTGGGACTCTTCCAACCTGGTTTTTCTATGATTCCATGATTGGCGGTTGATGTGAATGGTTGGACTCGGTGGTCTGGTGGGTCTCTTCCAACCTGGTGATTCTATGATAAGAGGTGGAAATCTGTCGCAATCTCTTCTCTATTTTATTTCTGTGTTTCATACGCAGGGAATAATTCATCTTTTTTTCTCTCTTCCCAGGAGGCTTATTTCTCCTGCTCGTCTTTCTCTTTGTGATATGGAAGGAGTTCGCCGCTGATTTCCAGAAGTACATCCTTCTGGAGAGGAGTGAGAGGTGCCTGGATGACGTGCCCGTGCACACGTACTACGGGTGGTCGTTCATGTTTGCCGCAGCGGGAGTTCCTCTGGTTTTACTTTCCGGACTCCTCTTCTACCTGATCGGCCGAGACATCATGAAGTCCCTGGAGTGAGACAAATGCAGAGAAGGCCTTGGAGGAAATGGGTGATGATCCTTGTAATGAAACATATGCAAGATTTGAGGACTAGATCATGTTTGTAGTTGTATCTGTCAGCATAGGTGCATGGTTACACTCACTCTCACATGGAGGCAGGGATGGAGCACTGAGCATCCAACCGCTGCCAGTCCCAAACCAGCCCTGGCTGAACATCCAGCTTCAGCATTTTTACTTTTTTTTGGAGAAATTTAGATGTTTCTATGCGTTTTTAAATCAAGTTTTTAGAACCATTCATTCTGCAGCCCAAGGAAGAGCTTTTGTTATGAAAAGCTGAGCCCCGCATCCATATTCAGCAGACCTGGAGTTTTATAGCATTCCCAGCACCCTTGGTTCTTGTAAAAGGTAATCGAATTTGGCTGTGATGGTTTATGCTATAACGTCTGTTTCTGAAAAGCAATTAAGGATGATTTTTTTTTTTTTTTTTAGCCAGCTCTAATTGACGTCAAAGGGCAACCACTTTAATGGGATGTCGGGAAAAATGAGAAACTTTTTTTTTTTTTTTTAAAAAATTTTTTTTTTTTTAATAAAATTTTTTTTATTTTAGGAAAAATAATTTTTTTTTTACATGTTTCTTTTTGTTTGTTTTTTATATA
>WAAB01006054.1:15007-43248 GCA_013389865.1 Piaya cayana
CAGAGCAGGGGTGGCTGCCCCATCCCTGGAGGGGTTCAAGGCCAGGTTGGATGGGGCTTGGAGCCCCTGATCCAGTGGGAGGTGTCCCTGCCCATGGCAGGGGTGGAACTGGATGGGCTTTGAGGTCCCTTCCAACACAAACCATTCCATGATTCTATGCAAAAATTGAATGATGGTCAGAGCTTTATTTGTTAAGGTAGATCATGAGACCTTGCCATCTTCTACAAACACAGGACAAGAGTCCACTCCAAAAAGACAAATTATATACCATTTACGTAATTCACAATTCTTATAATTGCCCATGTGCTTGTTGTCTGATAGATTGCAATGGTCCAACTAAAACAAATGCATGTTAATTCTATACCAAACTATTGAGGCATGGGAGGGTAAGTAATTCATACCGTATATAGAATCATAGAATCATAGAATCNAAGCAACCCCCTCCCTGGGAAGCCTCTGCCAGTGCCCAATGACCCTTTTCTGTGAAGAATTTTTTCCTAATGTCCAGCCTGACCGTCCCCTGGCAGAGCTTGAGGCCATTCCCTCTCGTCCTGTCCCCTGTCCCTTGGGAGAAGAGCCCAGCTCCCTCCTCTCCACAACCTCCTTTCAGGTAGTTATAGAGAGCAATGAGGTCCCCTCTCAGCCTCCACTTCTCCAGGATAAACAACGTGGAGGTTTATAAAGGTGCTCGAGAAATGACAAAGATTAGATCTCGTCTCGTGTTTCAGGCTGCATCTTGATGCTTTGAAGTAGTTTGCTGGGCCCTGGCTTGCTGAAGTCATTTGCATAAATTTGAAATCCGGCTTCCTCCACACGCACGCGTTTCTCACGCGTGTCACAGTTGGTGCTAAACATCCACCTCCCGAGCTTCGTGTCATACTATCGACTCAGTATAGTTAATTAATAATGGAATGTAAATCTCTTCCAGAAAAGAGTGAAGGTTGTTGGCAGTGTAAAAATGTTTGTTAATGCTCTTCCAAAAATATTATTCAAGTCTAGCGTTTCTTTACTTTTTGGAGCGAGTTCTAATTATTCTTTTGCAAGATTCATGGCATACACGGAGTGAGAAATTGTAATTCCCACATGTAAAGATTAGTTCTTTCATATGAGTAACAGGCTTGGTCTACAGTTCTTAAGGAAATTCACACTGTTTTCCATTAATAGAAATTTTGTTTAAAATAGAAGTGATGTATCCAAGTAAAAACCAAAGGTTTTTGCCAGTGAATAGATGTTTCCTGAGATATACAGATATTTTGGTGTTTTATTTGGCCATTCTAAGCTGTTTCTTCATGATATTTCCTTGGGTTACGCCTGTGCCCCATCAGTTCTTCGAGTGATAATTCCTCGCTATAAATTCCCTTTGAATAATTTTTGTCATTTAATTATCTATTCAGTGTAGAGATGAACACTTATGGTCAGAAAGAATAAAAGTCTGTAATCCGGGAGCAGAAGAGGTCAAGATTTACAGTCACTTGCCTTTCACTGATCCCATAAAACAACCCAAGCATGCAGAAATGATGATCCCATAAGAGACACCGGGGCAGAAGAATGAGAAGGCAGCAAGAAATCCATCAGGCTTATTGATACCTGGGAAGCCGTGGATCCCTGAAGTTGTGAATATAGAAGTGAGTTTTATATTATAGAATGAAATATTTATTAACTTTCTCCATCTGTTCTTTAAAAAATTTAGTTTAATGTCACCAAGGCATTTATGGAATACATTTAGCTTAATCGCGCATTCATGCCTTAGGGAGCGAACCATCCCCGGAGACTTGCTCGTTCTGGATCGGCTCTAGAACAAGCAATAGTTTAAAACTCCATCATTCTTTTGAAAACTGCATGACTTTTTGAATCATTTTTGAATGAATTTTCTTTTTTTTAAAGCCCCTCTGGTATTGAACGTACCCCGATAGGCACAATAGGAATATGGAGAATGAGATTATGGACTGACATAGCTGAAATAGTTACCTTCTCCGTTAAAATTTGTAGCCAGCACAACCAAACACATAATTTCAGTGTATTAAAGAGTCTAATTCCTTAGCTTTCAGGTTTATTATGGGAAATATGAACACATCCTATGAGGACAGACTGAGAAAGTTGAGGTTCTTCAGTCTGGAGAGGAGAAGACTCCAAGGAGACCTTATAGCAGTTCAAGTACCTGAAAAGGGCTACAGGAAAGCTGGGGAGGGACATCTTCAAGGGCATGGAGGACTACGGGGAATGGCTTTAAGTTGGAAGGAGGAAGATTTAGATTAGGCATTAGGAAGAAATTCCTCATGATGAGGGTGGGGAGGCCCTGGCTGTGGCTGCCCCATCGCTGGAGGGGTTCAAAGCCGGGTTGGATGGGGCTTGGAGTGACCTTATCCAGTGGGAGGTGGCCCTGCCCGTGGCAGGGGGTGGAATTGGATGGGCTTTGAGGTCCCTTCCAACCCAAACCGTTCTATGATTTTATGAAAAAATAACACAAGCAGACAAAATTTTGAGTGAGAATCATCACTTCTGGAGGAGAAATATCAAAAAAAAATAAGCTTAAGGGACTCAGCGTTAAGGTTTGAAATTGCGGAAGCCGCCGCCTCTTTCATCTGTTGAATGTGAAGAAGTTTGATGAAAGGATATTATAGAGTAGTGACAAGGACCTAATTCTGATCCAAGTTTTGTCATTCTAAATCATGAGTAATTCCAGAGGCTGCAGTAGGACCCTTATCGCTGTTAAACATCTGTAAGTCAGATCAGAACCGAGACTAATAAATACATTCAAAAATGCATAATTAAAACAGTGATTTCACATCACTGATGAATTTTAGTGAAGGATTTCTTCAAGGATGCTTTTTCTCACATTAGCATTTGACGTTAGTAAGCAATGAATAATTCCATTTTTTCTTCCCAACATCTGGGACGCTTCCTGCTTTATTCACTACTTCTTGAGCATTCTGCAGGAAATATTAATGAATCTCGGGTGTTAAAACACAGGCCCCGTGGATTGTGCTTGGGAGGCACTCTTACATAGTAGAGGCGACGTGTCTTTGATCAGACCAACTGGTTTTATTGATGATTCAGAAAACTTGCACCCAAGGAGCCTCTAAGGCCAGGGAGGTGAAGGTGCTGGGCAGAAATCCCGAGGTGAGAAGGACCAGGAGAGCGTCATGGCATGGAAGCATCGCTGCTGTGCCCAGCTGCCTTCTCAGACCACCAGAGTTCTGGAGACTTTACTCTTTTTTTTGTAAATTATATGGTAAAATTCCATGTTTGGAGAAGTCTGCCGGCCAGAGCAACCTGGAGAGGGGAGCTGAGCTGAGCGCCAGAGCCAGGAGAGCTTCCAAAGGAGGAAAGAAATCTCCTTCTCTGTCGGGGTGAAATGACTTTGGCAGATGAACGTCCAACCAGGAGGATGAAAACACCTCCTGCCATGGAAAACAGGCTAATTCAAACTTAACAACAACTCGTTCCAGCCCCTCTGCGATTGCTTGTTTTGACCCAGCAGGACTCGTTGAACTTTCTACTGGTTCTTTTTGTTGAGAAAAGTCCATCTTATCTGGAGAGGTGGTGTTTCCACCTTTGTTAGACACAATTCTCCTGCCTTGGTGGACTCAGATACCACCACGTAGAAGTCTTGAAAGACAATTTTCTCCATCTGAGCTGCTCCCCGAGGCTCCCCACATCGATCCATCATCACCAGCACTCGGGGACCCTTGCAGCCAACCCACACGGTGCAATGGAAGAGCGAGGAGCTCAGGCTTTACATCCCTATGGAAAAGAAGATAACTAAGAACGATTCCCACACTCCCTCCCATGCAGGCTTCCACTGGGCGCCCCAACCCTCATCCTGCTGAGTCAGCACCGTCTGGGGCACCTCCCAGCACCGGTGGGAGAAGGCACAGATGCGACGCAGCAAATGAAGACGCAAACAAAATTAAAAGAAATAAGAAAATATAAGCGAGCTCCATGCGTTGTGCGCAGGGCTGTACGTTACCCCGGGATTAAGTCGTATCAGCCAGAGTGCATTTTACAAGAGAGCGCAGCACCTCAATCCTATAATCAATAAACTGTACATGCTGCAGCACAAAGAGCTCTTATCTGGAATTCCACTTTGAATTTAGCGAATGTATTTAATCCCTGATGCCTGCAGAGCATCAGCCCTGTCTTCTGGGTTAATTTATTTATTCCGCTGATCTATTTTTAGCCTTTCAAGTGCTTGACATTTGAGAAGCAGATCCCCCCTTCCCGTCCCTCACACCCCCCCAGTTCCTTGAAAACCACCGTGAATAGGAAAAACTTTATTTACAGAAATGTATTTGTTTCTTAACTCATCCCCTATTCTCTCTCAGGGGCCAAAGCCATGTTATCAACTGTAAGGTGAATGGATCAGGAAGGCTCCTTTTCACCCTGCTTGGAAAACCTTGTTTATAAATCGATGCCGGACATTGAGCGATCTCTTTATTTCCCCTATGAATATTCTCTCCTCCTCTTAAAAAAAGAGAAGATTCTCCTATTTTTGAGTTATATAGCGTGGGTGATGCTCTTATCCTCTGGAACGTGATATTTCCAGGTATCTTTCCATCGCACGGACCCTTGGCTGAACCCAAGAGAACCGATGGTTTAGGTGGTGTGACTCTATAAATGCTTTGAGTTAAAAAGAAATAACAATTGAAAGAAATAGCCTACAGCCGCTGCAATGACGGCGTAGTGGTGATTATTATCAGAGCACTAACGAATGCACTCTAATTAACCCAAGCGGTAGGTACTAAACATTTGGTTATGGAAGGGTAGATTGAAGCTTTATAAGCTTTAGGGTCTACAAAGAAGAAAAAAAAGTCTCATCTGACCTTGGCTGACTGGATTAATGACGGCTTCATAAAGTTAGAAAAAATAAAAACAAAGTGGCCTGAAGGGCAATTGTCTGAAAAACACAGGGTTAATTGTATTTTCCTTCTCCTTGTGTGAATTTTTCCCTGTGTGGCTCGCATTAAAAAAATCCCAAACCCCAACAAATGCTGAGAAGACAAAACCCACCCCTGGAATAGGGACATTGCCCAGGAAAAATGTATTACCAGTCCTCAGAGATATTTTTGTAGAGTCACAGGACAAAATTGTTTTTCCTTTTCAGACATTCTTAGAAATCCTTCATGCTTTTCGATTTAAAAACCAGTCCATGGGAGAAGCTGTTGACCAAACCATTCAGAAATGCTGCGCAAATAAGCACAGGCTGAAGTCTCTGATTTAAAGTGGGAAGGTTTTATCCCTGTTTAAATCTCATGGAATCGTAGAATCAGCAGGTTGGAAGAGACCCACTGGATCATTGAGTCCAACCATTCCCACCAATCTCTAAACCATATCCCTCAGCACCTCCTCCATCCACACCTTAAACCCCTCCAGGGATGGGTTAAAGGCTGGAATAATTGCAATATATGGTGAATAAATGTGGCTCATTTCCAAAGTGAAGCAACAATTTTGAATCTGCCCCCTGACTAAAACACAGGGAAATTTAACACTTCAGACAAATCAGCCACCAAATCAGTTCCTGAGCTGGAGCCTTCGCGTCAGATCATTTCTTACACAGGCAGAGATGCTGCCTCCTCTCAAACCGCGCACAGTCTCTCCAGAATCAAGGTCATTACCCGGTGAGACAAATAATTAGCTCCCAAACCCAACCATTACTCAAACTTATTGGATTGCTCTTGCCCTACAACCCCAGGATAAACACAGGGCAGTGATGTCGGCTGCTTTTCAACCCCCAGCCAGGATGGGCATCCACAGCCACTTTGCTCCAGGTTCTTCCATCGCAATATTATTTCCTCTAAGCTTTAAAAGAGCGAACCCTGATGCAGGGAGAGCGAGTCCTGTAGGCAAAACTAAATGTGTTGTTTCAGTCTCCTGAAGGGCAGAACACGATGTCAATTGGATCTTCAAGATGATGCTGAAGTGACCTGGGCTCAGGTGAAAAAAAAAACACCTTATGGATGCTCTCAGCAAGGCAGCCAGTGGATTTTCCTGTAATTTTGTCCTGGAAATCATGAGGTCTTCATCTTTCCATATGTTTTGTGAAAAAAAATCCATGTTACACAAACACAAACACACACACGATCATGCACTTTACACATTAAATATATATATAAAATGCCTCGCTAGCTCCGAGGAGAAGGCTCTGCCTGTGCCACAAACACTTCAAAGGCTTCAAAGCAGAGACGCCTGCAGCAAGGGCTGAAGCTGAGAGAAGTGCCAGTTTCAGCTGACACCAGAGGTTTCAGGATCTTAGGGCATGAAACATTTTTTTACGCTCATTTTAAATTAATTTAATTGGAAAAAAAATTGAAGAAACAACTTGAGACATTTTTGAAGGTGCTTGGTTTTTTTATACTGGAAAATGCTGTTTAAGATTAAACCTGCCTTTAAGTAGATATTTTTGGATGAAAATACCTTCAGTGATAAAGGAGCTGCAGAGGCTTGGTCTTCGCAGCCATTTTGGAGAGGAGATTTTTCTTTCTTTTGCAGCGATCCCACCACTCTCAGTCGAGCGTTTCCGCTCCAGGGCTGCCAGCAGCTCCAGGCTTTCGTTCTGGTGCCCCTTCTGAGTTAATGCATTGGTTCTGCAGGCAAAAAAAAATAGACATTTTTGGTATTACACAAGCCAACAGGATGTCTGTTGCGTGGCTGGGTTTGTTATACAGCACAGATAAGAGACCAGGGCCATAAGGTGGGTGCCCACATGGTTTTAGACCAGAACACGGCACCGTGTGCCAAACAGCCACTCGATGCTGCCCTGGGAAGGGTGATACAAAGGTAGGAAATTCTGCATTTAATTGCATCTTTCCCCCCCCCCCCCAATAAAAGTACAGAAAGAGTAGAAATACCTTGCTTTGGATACTCATGGCACAGGAATCTTCTCAAATATCTTCCTATTTATCTGCTGACCCAGAGGTAAACCCTACATGATAAACATTTCAGCAAAGAATACACAAGTTTTGATCTTTCTCTTGTTTTATCATGGGAAGAGGGCGAGTGCTTCTGGTTTTTTGGATGATTTGTAGGAGGGCAGGTCAAGATCTGCTGGGGACAGGCGGCTGCTTGAAGAGCTCAGCAAGGTCATAGAATCATAGAATCATAGAACAACCAGGTTGGAAGAGACCCACCGGATTATCGAGTCCAACCATTCCCATCAAACACTAACTCATGTCCCTCAGCACCTCATCCACCCACACCTTAAACCCCTCCAGGGAAGGGGACTCAACCCCTTCCCTGAGTTCCCTGAGAAGGAGAGACCACAGTGGACTCACCCAAAGCAGCTCTTAAAAGAAGGAAACAAGCTCTGCAAGCTTAAAACCATCATTTAAGTAAAAATAGAACCGTTAATAACATCATAAGAATAGTTAAGAGTGTAAGAAGAAGCTGTGAGCATCAGGGAGTGCAGGTACCTCTGTGACCCAGCCCAGGGCTGCATCCCGCAGTGCCCATCGCAGGGAAATGAGGACCCGGAGTGCAGTTTTCTTTTTTTTCCCTCAGCCTGACCAGCAGCCGCGCTATCTGTGATTCCACAAGTCCTCTGTAACGCTGCGTACGCGGCCTTTTAAGCCAAACTCCTGGCTAGGGAAAATCGGTGGAGCATCACGACAGCATTGATTTCATTGACTGAGAGCGTGGGGCTCTGGCCAGCATCTCCTCTCCTCTCCCAGGGAATATTAATCAGTGCAAAAGACAACAGGATGTTGCAGAAGGAATAAAACACTTCTGTGGGACTCCAAAGTGCGTCCTTGGGAAAGAAATATTATTACCATTTGTTTTCTGTTTCTAGCCAGCGGGCGCTGATCTCAGGCTGTGAAGCTCCTTCTGCATCAGCTCACCTGCAGCGTGTATGGAGGCTGCTGGAGTCCAAGCAGGTTTCCTTCTGATGGCCAAGTTTAGGATTTTATTTGCTGAATTTTATTATTTTTGTCCAGAAATGCTGTGGAAAATCGTGGGTGGATCTTGAGGCGAGGAAGATGCTGGAGAAAACAGCAGCAAAGACATAAAATCTTATGGTTAGTGGATTTTGGTTTTCACTCTAACAAAATCTGAAGGCTTCTTGGTGTGCAATGATGACTTAATCTGTTATAAATGGATCTTCATAGAACAGAATCATAGAATAGAATCACCAGGTTGGAAGAGACCCACCAGATCATCAAGTCCAACCATTCCTATCAGACAGTAAACTATGTCCCTTAGCACCTCATCCACCTGCACCTTAAACCCCTCCGGGGGAGGCGAGTCAACCCGCTCCCTGTTCAGCCTGTTCCAGTGCCCAATGACCCTTTCCATGAAGATTTTTTTCCTTATGTCAAGCCTGAACCTCCCCTGACTTATCAGCCTTGGCTTGAGCACAGCCAGGAGGGCATGAGTGGCTTCCGCTCTACTTTTTTGCATTTGCTGTTCTGAGGGTGAGTAAACACCTAAGGAGCTTTCGTCTTCTTGCCTCTTGGACACTGAAGCAGCGCTGAGACTGGCCAAGGGGAACTCAACCATCGCTTTCCTGTGGGCACGGAGCGGTGGGGAGATGCCTTCGGGATGGAGAGACGGGGAACAGCCTCAGCAGGAGCAGGTCTTGTGCCTTTCTTCACTTGAAAGCGGTTCTGACCTAAATTAAATGCAAAAAGTAAAACTCAGGGTGAAAGCTGAATCACTTGCTTAATTTAGCAGCGAAATCATAAGCGAAGCACTACAGTACCTGGTGAAGGGTGCAGTGATTTCTAATTATGGATTATACAGCTAATCAGTACCAATCAACATTTTATGATCTTGACTTAATATTTAATATAATGTTAATTATAATTGCTTTTTGCCACAAACTGTGTCAAATACTAGGTGTGATTTCCACTCCCGGTGTGCCTGGCGGTGCTGGGTGGGCTCAAGGTTGGGGGTTCATGGAGGATGGAGCATCTTCCCCCTAAAATCCCACCCAGCAGCACAAGCCCACCTCCCCGCTGCCTCCCTGCTCCATCTGCCTTGAGTTGTGATGCTAATTAAGTGGTGCTGAGCCTCAGCATTATTAGAATGGAGTTTTTATCTCACATAAGTACCTTCCAGCTACAAAAGAGGGGAAGTTCATTTAATTAAAAATAATTTTAGTGTAAGTTAATGTGAGCACAGTTCAATGACTCTGAAATATGTTTAATTTTTTTTCTTTTTCTTTTTTTTTTTTTTTTAAAGTTTAACAAGAGGCCGCAGAAAAAAATCTGGATAATCTGGACAGTGCATTCAGGCCATTTCTGTGCATTTTCTTATGAGGAACGGCTGAGAGAGCTGGGGGTGTTTAGCCTGGAGAAGAGGAGGCTGAGAGGAGACCTCATTGCTCTCTGCTACTACCTGAAAGGAGGTTGTGGAGAGGAGGGAGCTGGGCTCTTCTGCCAAGGGACAGGGGACAGGATGAGAGGGAATGGCCTCAAGCTCCACCAGGAGAGGGTCAGGCTGGACTTTAGGTAAAAATATTTCATGGAAAGGGTCATTAGGCACTGTTAGAGGCTGCCCAGGGAGGGAGTTGACTCACCTTCCCTGGAGGGGTTTAAGGTGTATGAGGTGCTGAGGGACATGGGTTAGTGATTGATGGGAATGGTTGGACTCGATGATCCGGTGATCCGATGATCTCTTCCAACCTGGTGATTCTATGATTCTTGCCTATGACTTAATCAAAGCCTTTTGTGCACTCTAAACTCATCCTCTTTTAACGTGAGGCTTATCAGAGATATAAAACGGAAGGCTTGCAAGACAGAAGTCCCATAACAGCCACCACTCACATCTCATCCCAAAGACAATTGATGCAGGCAGGTGAAACTCTGTAATCCCAGCTCTCAACCCTGGGTAGGTGACACGGTCACAAGGAGCTGCTGCCGTGGGCTCAGGCTCTGACCTGCGCTCTCCTCCTTGCTATACTCTGGTTGACCTTTAAATCAAGCAGATATCTGGGGGTTAATGCCCTGCCTTGCTTTGGCAGAGGACTGGCACTCCCTGTGCAGCTGCTGAACGTCACCAGGGTCATCAGGGGACAGCGAGAGCCGCGGGAAGGGTTTATGTTGGTGCAGCGCTTTTTTCAGCCTCAGTGTTTTTTCTCACCCTTCTCTCCTTCCACTCCACACATTCCCTCACGCCTGCGTAGTCTCCTTGGAGCTTATATTTCAAATCTCTACTAGCAGAGTTCAGTGAATAAGTTGAAGCGAGTAATTCCTCCAGCGACTTTCACTCCTTTTCCAGTATACAATTTCTTTTTCATGGATTCATTACTCTCAATTATTTGCTGAATGGCTTTAATAAATAATTCCCTGGCTGTAGATGGATGCTGAATATTTTGCTGCTGTTATTTAATGGTCAAAATTTAAGCTCTGCTGGGTAAGATCAAGGACTCAAGTCGCAGCCCTCTGTCAGCTGCCAGAGCTGGTGGGTTTGTCCCTCTGATACTACCAGGGGCTGCAGCCTCATAACTCAGCAGCCGGGATGGTATTTCCAAAGCAACCTGCACCTTCTGATGGAGCTAAGCATTGATTAAGTAAAGAAACCATTGAAAGATTTATTTATTCTTTGTGTTACGAAAACACCTGAAAGAAAATCTGTCTTTAAAGAAGTAAAGAAGTAACTACCAAAGCTTTTCCCCTTGTGAACAGACCCTCTTGGAGCAGCAGCCTGCAGCCTCACCTGCTCTGGTGGTCAAATCCTTCCCCTTCAACCCAAACCCTTTGATGTGGGATTTAGGAAGGCAAAGCTCAACGCAGGAGACAAGGTCCTTATAGGTAATAGCCAAGGGCATTGACTTTCAAATGCAATCTTGTGGGTTGGTTTTTTCTAAAATATAAATCTATTGTGTTGCATCCTTGTTTACTTTCTCCCAGCCACCATTAACTTAAGTTAATATTAGCACAAAGGAAATTAATTCCACCCCCCCGAACACACACGGAAACACCCCCCCCCCCATCAGTGTAACTTAACATCACTCACGTGCTAATGTAAAGTAATTATTCTACCATAATACTTCTGATACCGCTACATCAGGGACTGATAGGTAAAGTCCCTTCATCCATTAAAGATCTTATAACCTCTCATTACATATGTAGTTACATATGAAGTCCTATTCCCAGAAAAGGTTAATTAAAGCCTGTAATTCCGGTAGGAGCCAAATGCAGCCAGGGTCAGGCAGGAATTTCTCCCTTGCACAGCCCTTAACACTTTATTTAAATAAAAAAACAACCTCCCAGAAGGACTCGGAAGCGCAGTCTGTCCTTTGGAAAGGAGATATTTCTCAAACCTCCGCCTTCCATCCCTCTGCTTGCATGGCAGAGACCTAAAATACGCGTGTGAAACCCTGTTCAGGACCTGGAGCCCACCCTGGGGACTGGCAGGGACGTGACACGGAGGGTGGCATTTCTGTACTCCCACGTGTAATAATTCCTGAGACTGGGAGGGGAGCAAGAGTTTATTTTCCCTTAAGAAGCACAAGCTAAGAGCATCCGCGTGTGGCCGTCCCAGCACTAAATCTTTAAAAGCAGATGGAGTGGCTGTCCCACCACTTGCCTTTTCAACCCCAGCAGAGAGCTGGGCTCTTCAGCTGGAGGAGGGAGTTTATCTGAGCATCTTTACCAGGCTGTTTGCTGAAAATATTGTGATCGATGGTAAGAGCTAATGAACACCGGATGCGAACAGTCAAGCGTCTCTTTTAAACCATCCTCCCTCCAGTAACGCTGCTGCGGGGAGGGTGGACGCGCAGAGCAGCCGTAACCAACGTGTAGAAGCTGTTTCAGCGGGAAGCGTCCCACTTATTTATTTATTTATGCAGCAGGAGAAACGAAGGGGGAACGTTAGAATAAACAAGAGAGTCCTCAGAAATATCTACACTCCCAGGCACACCCCGTGCTGACATGCGCACACGTATTTTATATAAAAGAGCGGAGTCAGAGGAGACCACCAACCTTCAAGCTTGGATTTTGCCATCTTCCCCGCACGCTGGTGGTGAGGGGAATGTGCGGCGGCTGTGATAAGCGCGGCGGTGCCGTATGCCATCAGTGCTACCTAAAAGCAAATGAAACTGGCATAAATAATTGTGCTGTAGAAAGCCTTTCTATTGCACCTTGCCTATCACTGACAATTTACATATCTTAGGAAAACCTTTGTCAGCTTCTGTCATTTCTGCACTATTATGTGCCTTTCTGGATAATTACCAGTTAATGTGAAAAAGCAGATGGAAAAAAACCTTGAAATTTCTGATAGAGAATCCTCAAACCTCTCCCCTTATCTGTGCACAGCAGCTTCCTGATTTCAAAAGAAGTTTGAAAACCTTTGTTAAAAATGTCCCTGATTCCCAGTTTGAATGAACCAAATGACATTCAGCTAAAATTATTCAGCCTTTTTTTTTTTCCACAATTAAATTCCATTATCATGAACTGCCAAAGTAAAATGGAAGGTCTCTTAACTAACGTGGCGGTTGTTTGCTTGTATTTTCCATCGTGTGTATTGTATAAAGCCGTGTGAAGTGGAAGGAGGATAAACAATAACTGTAATTTTGCATCAATGAGTGGGGCATTTTTAGACCCTCCATTATGGGAATGCACTGGGGCTGGTGGGTTTTCTCTCTTCCCCCTTTTTTTTTTTGTTAATCCTTTGCCCGCAAAATCCCACTGAGACGGATTGGATATTTCACCAAACTTGAGAAGCAGTGACGGTTTGGTTTTTAGTCCTAGAAATGATTTCTTTATGCAGTCCTCACATAGAATCATAGAATCGATCACCAGGTCGGAAGAGACCCACCGGATCATCGAGTCCAACCATTCCCATCAAACACTAACCCATGTCCCTCAGCACCTCATCCACCTGCACATTAAACACCTCCAGGGAAGGTGACTCAACCCCCTCCCTGGGCAGCCTGTTCCAGTGACCAATCCCCCTTTCTGTGAAGATTTTTTTCCTAATGTCCAGCCTGACCCTCCCCTGGTGGAGTTCAAGGCCATTCCCTCTTGTCCTGTACCCTGTCCCTTGGGAGAAGAGGCCAGCTCCCTCCTCTCCACAACCTCCTTTCAGGTAGTTATAGAGAGCAATGAGGTCTCCCCTCAGCCTCCTCTTCTCCAGGCTAAACACCCCCAGCTCGCTCAGTTGCTCCTTGTAAGACCCTCACAAGAGAACAAGTCGCATCCTGCGACCACTCGGCATTGGGCAATTGCACACGCTTCTCCTCTCCCTCTATTGAAGAGGTAGCGTAGCAGCACAGAGGGAAAATAATTTCAGTTTGTCCTTACCTCGTGGTTACTCACCAGAGGCAGAGGTTTTCCCAGCTGAAGATGTAAGAGCGTGTGTGCAATAATAGAGGAAAGGTTGTTAC
Source organism: Piaya cayana (assembly GCA_013389865.1). NCBI lineage: Eukaryota > Metazoa > Chordata > Aves > Cuculiformes > Coccyzidae > Piaya > Piaya cayana. The sequence goes on from WAAB01006054.1 coordinate 28,332, forward strand.
TTTTAGAAAGGACAGAGAATGAAAACAAAGGTGGGTTAGAGAGGACCGCTATGATGGGACAAAGTTACTTGGTATCATGATGTTGTATCAGAAAGCTCTACAGACAAAGCTCCACCTGAGGAGGTTCAGGCTCGACATAAGGAAAAAAATTTTCAAGGAAAGGGTCATTGGGCACTGGCAGAGGTTGCCCAGGGAGGGGGTTGAGTCACCTTCCCTGTAGGTGTTTAAGGGATGCGTGGATGAGGTGCTGAGGGTCATGGGTTAGTGATTAATGGGGATGGTTGGACTCGATGATCCGGTGGGTCTCTTCCAACCTGGTGATTCTATGATTCTATGAAAGGCCATACAGAGCTCTGGCTGTCCTGCAGGTTGATGCTGGTGGCACTTCTCTTCCCGACTGGCATTTAGCATCTACATCCCAATAAAATGACATTTCAGACACTGATTAAAATCATTGTCTTTTATGGCAGAGAAAGTTTGTTCTTCAAAGTAAAAAAAAAAAAGATTAAAAAAAGTGCTGTTGCAAAGAGTGATGAAAACCAGATGAATAAAAACAACCAAGAAAGGTTTTAATTCCATTATTTTCAATTAGCTCTTTAATTTGATTTATGTCATTTGCACTTGTTTCTTGTTTTACATCTCTTATTGTCCAGCATTTTATTTCACACATCTAACAGGACTAAATCAAACTGTTTTCTAGTCTTCGCCTTCTTTTGAAGCCTCTTGAAAGTCTAAATCAGACTTAAAAAACCAGATATTAAAGTGAACTTTCATCTCTCTGCAGGTTATTTGTAATCAGACCTATCTCATCAAGGGCTCGTTTCATGAGTGTTTGGGACCTGGGAATTATCAAACTGTCAATTGTCTTGTTAAAAATATTGACCAGGCTCCAGTGTTTTGAAACTTCAGCATCATATTTGGATTCCTCAGCTGAGGTAAGAGACACAATGTTCCTGGTCGTAACTTCTTGCACGTAGCAACAACGCAGTAAGTTTATATGGGCTTTTATTTACACGATGTCATATTTCATGTTCCACACGCCTATTTATTCCCTGCTAGGTTCTGAAGGGCTGGTGGCTCACGCTGACGATTGAGATATAAAATGATTTATTATTAAAGCGACAATAATGCTTCCCCATTGTAAATGAACAAGTCTTGCTGTGTATTTTGGAGGAACTCATCACAGCTCCGCAGCTGAGCCACTTTCTCACCTCAGCTGGAAGGTGACTAGCATGTTGTGCCCAGGAAGAGCTTTATAAATCTCCAGATCAGCATCTCAGCAGCTCCTTCAGAAAAAAAAGGTTCAGTTAGGTCTGATGCCAACCATCAGTTAGACCTTTAGTTTTCTTCAGCTCTTCTTTTGCTTTTAATTTTGGCCATCCTCTTTCCCCACATAACCTACTCATTTTGTCTCAGTTCCATGTGAGTGACAAAGCTGGTGAAGGGGCTGGAGAACAAGAGGAGAGGCTGAGAGAGCTGGGGGTGTTTATCCTGGAGAAGAGGAGGCTGAGGGGAGACCTCATTGCTCTCTGCAACTACCTGAGAGGAGGGAGCTGGGCTCTTCTCCCAAGTGACAGGGGACAGGATGAGAGGAAATGGCCTCAAGCTCCACCAGGGGAGGTTCAGGCTGGACATTAGGANCGCTTGCAAATGAATATTTCAGTGGAGTTTCAAACTTTCCCAGTTTTAAACACTGCTGCTTTGAATTTAGTTATCTGTCAAGAAGGCGGAGGCGCATCCCAGGCACAGTTGCGCTGCCCAGATCTGGAGAAGGTCGGGCACAAAGTCTCACTTTGAAAGAACATCAAAAAATTCGGCTTTGCCCCAGGGTTAAGCTCACCTGGAGCAGGCGGAGCAAGTGCTGTTCTCCTCTTGTGTCTTTCTTAGGAGGAGGTGTCCCACCCAGAGAGATATTCCCTGGTGGACAGACATCCCCCCTGCAACACAAAGGAGAAAGCTTTCAGAGCCAAGACATCTTTATCTCAAAGGCAGCATTCCCTCTTTGATCTCCCAAAGAATCAGGCTGGCTTTGCTCTCCTTGATGCCTCCTTAAATAGCACCTCAATCCAAATAGGAAAAGCCTGAATACACGCAAGACTCGGGCATTTTTAGAAACATTTTTTCCCCTGCCAAGAGCAAAACTGGGTATTTTACATGGTGGGAGGAAGCCTTTTGCCCAGGTCCAAACCCTTTAATTCTCCCAGATCAATCTCCCAGATTTTGAATCCATTTAGGGTTTTTTTTCATGATGGGAGGAACAGTTTAGCAACCACAGGAGCCATCGTGCTGCTACGGAGGATGGGGAAACTGTGCTGGCACAGTGGGTTCACTGAAGTTAATTCCACCACAAGCAACGCATAGATGTTACCTTCTCCCGAGACATCCCAGTCCTTCTGTTTCATTACTGCTCCAGCCGTAAAAGGGCCCCGATTAAAACTGTGGCCTGTTGTTTGATGAACCAGGAATCCATATATCCTGTAATTTTCCTTCCTTCATCCTCTTTCCCTGTGTTTATATGTCATATTCAGTAAAGTCTCTCTTTTATTGAACATCTGTTTGGTACAGAGCGAGCTTATTCAAACTCGGCAGGAAAGCACCTTTACTCCAAAATAAATTAAAACAATGTATGTGCCTCTGGCCAATAGATCATTGGATGAGAGTCATGAATGTACATTTGTGGATATTTGATGGGAAGTTTATCATTCAAACGATGAACATACAGTACTTCAAACATATGGATCATTCAGAGCTACTCTCTTTCCTTTCCAGTTGAAGAATCATCGTGCGTTTAGAGGAATTAGATAAAATTAAGAATTGAAACTGGGCTGCTAGTAAAAGCTGTTACCAAAGAACGGCAGCGTGGAAGCGTGATGCAGGGGGTGCAGGCTGATTTTTGAGACGAATGGGAATTCAAACTGTAGTTTTAGGTGGTGCAAACAGTGAGAAAAAGCGGTGCAATAAATAAGCAAAGAATTAAAAAGAGAATTAAAATAGAAATTAAAGTACAAAGAATCCCTTGCAAAGTACACTAGCGACTGCATAAAGTTGGAATCCAACATTTCGTACCTTCTGTGCTGTTTTGTTTCGGTCCGCGTGGCTTCTTTGATGATCTGGAGTGAACCGTTGCCTCAGCACTTAAACGATGTCTTCTTTGCCCTCTTCACACACCATCTATGATCCTCTCCGCAATAAGAGATGTTTTCTGCTCTGGAGAGGTGTTCTAGCAAGGGGCTCCTTCCCCTGCTCTCAAGAGCATATCCTAAGGTGATTTAGCAACAGAAAACTCTTATTACAATTATCAGGAAACAAACACGAACACGTGGAATGCCGAGAATTGGCTCAGAGTAATCAAGGAATTGAAGCTGACACTTCTGCTTGATTTCTAGTTATTAAGACACCGTTCTGTATGCGACAGCGTGAAAAAGATGTGCCATGATATATCTGACCAGTTCAAACCACCATCAGCATCAACGATGCTGAAATATAAACACGACAATATCAGTTTTAACGTAGACACAATTCAAACTTGCCCCAGACTAAAAGATATTCCCTGGCTTGAATTTTCTGCTTCCCACACAGTACAGATGGAGAGTCTTGGCTGACTAGAACTGTTCAATAAAACATATTCTCTTCTCAGAATTAATTCTCTCAAATCTCACCTGGAACACAGTATTTATGAGCCTCGTTGTGTAACTACATTTAAAACATAAATTGTGTTCTTTCAGTGAACTCGGTCCATTAGAGAAGCAAGTTCACTGCAGAGTATGTCTGGTAAGTATAAATATTTACTTATATATCTAAGTTAAACTGCTACTATGGAAAGAGAGGTAAAGGTACAATGAGTTCATAAAATCATCTGTGCCAGGAACAGAGCTACTAATAACAGAAAACAATATCAGAGACAGAGATGGTAAATACATGTTGTATTACATTTCTTTCCTTAATACGAGGTACTGAGGGGCATCATTTAGAGATTGGTGGGAATGGTTGGACTCGATGATCTGGTGGGTCTCTTCCAACCTGGTGATTCTATGATTCTAAGCAGGATTTTTGGGGGTTTTTTGTAAGTACAACTGTCCAATCACACCCTCCATGGCTTCTCCTCCCCCAGCAGGACTGGGTACCCATGANTGGGCACTGTCAGAGGCTGCCCAGGGAGGGGGTTGAGTCACTTTCCCTAGAGGTGTTTAAGGGGCAGGTGGATGATGTGCTGAGGGACATGGGTTAGAGATTGGTGGGAGTGGTTGGACTCAATGATCCTATAGGTCTCTTCCAACCTGGTGATTCTATGATTCCATGAGTCTGGGGTCCCAGCACCTCCCTCTTGCTCCCAGGCTGCAGCGCTCTCAGTGTGAGAGGAAAATCCCCATCATGTTTTTGCAGCAAAACGAGAGTTTTTACAGGAAAAGTACTGCAATTTCAGGCCACGTTTCCTTAATGCTCCACCGTAAATTTGTGTTTGTCCCTCGAATACAGTTGTGACTGCGGAAAGCTGCCTCTCTGGCATGGCTTTCACATCAGATCTGTTGGCAGAGACATGCAAAAGCTAATACCGGCCTTTTAAAGAAGAACTTTCTTCATAGTCATCTCTGCTGCAATCACTTGCCTGAGAGCAATCACACCTCGGTGGGGCAGATACTTAACAATCTATTATCTTGTAATTAAGTTTGGCCATCTTTAGACTGCTTGATGACGATGTGTAAAGATTAATTTACCTTTCCAGCCCCGTTGCAAGAATGTACGGCCATCGTACCCCATTAAAAATGGAAATGGCAATAAAGTCTCCAATTATTTTATATTGCCTTAAGTCTATCAGAATTCATCATTTTACGCACCGTTACTTTAATTTATTGGTTTATCTTCTATTGATGCAGTGGCAGTTATCACAAGTCATTCTCTATATGTTTTTAAGAATGGTGATAACAACTTCTATGGAGAAACAAGCCGTGATCACATCTTATTTACAGTTTGTCAATTTAAGGAGGCCAAAGAAAGCTAAAAAATTGCTTTTGACTAAAGAATATCCTGCAGAGAGGTGAGCAAAATTGGGTTCCTCTGGCTGTCATTGGAGCTTAAAATTAAACGAGTCTGAGCTCTTCAGTGTGACCCTGAGGAAATGAAGTGCAATCAGCATGAAGACAGAAACGCGAACATACAGGCTGATCTTTACATTTTGATTTTCTTGAAATATTGATTAGAGGCCTGAATATTAATTAAAGTTCTTGGCTCTGTTTCAGCAGAAGACTGACGTTTGTAAGTAGCTTTTGAGCACAGTCATTTTCTCATCAATTATAGAGGGTTTGCAGCCTGCAAGGTGTGAACAGGTCACTCACCCAAGTGCCACGTCAGAAGATGCTACATGTGTATTGGCTGGTGGGGGTTCCTGAAGGAAGTTTCTGTTGAGTCCTTGAGCCTAGAACAAATAGAATTTCACCTTGATTAAATTATAGTGCTGGAAAGATCTCATATATGTTTGAACTTTCTGAAAAGTGGAAGAAACCACTCCTGGAAGAGGCAGGCACCTTCAAAATTCTTTGTAGAACGAGAGTAGCACCAAGCTGAGTGATAAGATCCCACATACCTAAGTAATGGTGGAAAACATTCCCAAGATCTGTGGTTACCTGAGGCTGTGCCAAACCTTCAGAGGGGTTAAACCATCTGAGTTAGACAGAAAGGAGCACCGTTACCTCATTTATTTTGAATCACACCAATCATTCCCTGTTCACTCTCTTCTCCCACGTGATGGCACCTGTACTTCTTATTCCTGTGATTTCACACACGTCGTTCACCACGGTAGCTTGGAAAAATGGTTCAAAAATTGTCACTTCTGAGTCCTCGAGTTGTTCTCCCATAAAACCAACAGAGACTCTGCACCATTTTGTGCACTGAGAGAGGCAGCTTGCCAGCTTCACCCCACCTTCGAAAAAAATTTTTACAAGGGTGTTGTTATTGTCATAATTGTGATTGAGAAAGCCTTGAAGAAAGGATTAAAATATCCCCTGCACAATGCAGGTTGACACTGAAGCAACACTGACACCAAGCATCATGACTTCATTACCCAGGCACCATCTCACCTAGAGCCGTTCAGGTTCAAGGACTCCTGTTACTATAGTTTTGGAAAATCATAGAATCATAGAATCACCAGGTTGGAAGAGACCCACTGGATCATCGAGTCCAACCATTCCCACCAATCTCTAAACCATGTCCCTCAGCACCTCATCCACACACACCTTAAACCCCTCTAGGGAAGGCGAGTCAACCCCTCCCTGGGCAGCCTCTGCCAGTGCCCAATGACCCTTTCTGTGAAGAATTTTTTCCTAATGTCCAGCCTAAACCTCCCCTGGTGGAGCTCAAGGGCATTAATACATCCTATAGAGTACACACACAGGCTGCTTTACTTATTTTCGGGGGGCTGCTCCCTACAATCGCCTCCTTTGTTTTTTCGCCTGGGAATGCCAGCGGGAGATTTCAGAGCAGGTCAGGTTATTTAACAAGAAAACATCCTAACAAACAGCCCGTCTCTCCATTATCCTCCATGGTTTACGTGGTCATAAGCAGCAGAACACGGGCAATAAACTTCTTGGCTGTTTGTCACAGGTTTTATGAGCCTCTGCTGCCAGGTGTCCCCGTGGGGCTCACCTAAGCAGGGCCAGCAGCTCTGCAGAGCCGTGGGCATCACTTACCTCGGCACAGGCAGCACCCAGCACCTCACCACAAGCTGGAAACCTTGAAGTTTGTCTCCTTATTCAGTCCATTATTTTTTTTCCCCCATAAAGGCAGAGTCTCATCCAACCATTGATTCTGAGAAGGAACCCAGAGCTTTGGGGCCACAGGATGGAGACCTACCTGATCCCACAGCTTCTGCAGCATCGCTGGAGAGAGATTGGCATCCCAGCATTTCTCTGCTCGCACCCTCCTGCGAGGGGTGGGTGATGTCTTGATGGCAAATCCCTGCACGATGATTATCACAGGGACCTGTCATTAAATAATGAGCGGGGTGATGAAGGAAATATAAATGCCATCCACGGTATGCACAGTGGGGTAATAAATCCAAGATGAAATGCTAAATCTCCCAGGAGTTACAGAAATCCAGATAGATACCCTGGTGGAGGTGCATTTATTGTGGAGCACTACAAGGTTTTTCTCTTATCTCTAATTTTATAGATCTGTGCAGCTGCAGCAGTCCTTGGATAGGGCACATATTTGAAAATACTATAAATTTCACTGCCTGTTTATTTCAGATTCATTGGCACTCTCTGTCTTTACTATCTCCTGGTATTTTATGCCTCAGTACTTGGAGAAAAAAAATGCTTTGTTTGCACTAGATGTAATATGAAAACTCTCTCTGACATTTAAACTTTAGTATCAGTTTGCCTACAGTGTTAATATCACTGAAACTGCTTATATGGATTAAATTGCCTACAGTATATAATGCCAAAATAGGAACATAGCACATTTACTGATTCAAGCCCTTGAAAGAATTATTACCATTAAAATATTTAAGGTCACCTTTACAAACGCAATAAATCAGGAGGATGTCAAACAGAGAGCGTTTAAAGCTCCCGGACTGGAGTAGCCCACTGGGAATATTGTGGTTGATTCATTGTCACGTGGGGAGTGGGGTTTGGGGACAACTTCGGGTCTCGTGACTCTCTGAGCGTGTGTGACCAGGGGTGTCTCTCCCGGGATTGGGGAATGAAGGATGCTCTGCTCTTGGGTGTCCCCAGAGTGAGATGTGATCACTCTGCAAGGTGGTTCTCACCCAAACTCCGAAGGTTTTGCAGGAGTAAAGAGCAGCCAAACCTCATTTTCATCATTAAAGTCAGATGCAGCGGCTCAATGTGCCCTCGGGAAGCAGAACTGATGAGTAAGAGGATGTCATTTCCACGCAGTCACTTCTCTGTGCAGAACAGCCTATTCACACTACCGGTCCAGTTCTGCAAACACCCTTATTGAGGTCAACACCATTTGCTGGGAACTGAAGGCAGCGGAAAGTTTTGCTTCAGTGAGAACTGGCAAATCCAACCTATCAGACAATTCTTTTTTAAAAAAAAAGAAAAAAAATCACCCTTCATTATTCTTTCATCTTAAATATTAGGATTCAGCAAATTTCCAGAGAACAACCACTGGGTAAAACTTTAATCTTTTGAGAATGGATCTGGACTGTAATTGCAAACCCCTCCGTCCTCCTCCTGCACCGTGTTCCCTCTCTCTGAATGTCAGCACTTACCAGCACGTTACAGCTTGGGGATAAATTTGCATTTGGTCATTACTCATATTTTTTATTTGTTTCCAGGTGACTGTTTTTTATGTTTAGCACAACACCCGCACCTACCGCGCTCCATCATAATTTACAGCATGAGGAGACAGACTAATGCTCATCATCATTTCCTCAGGCAGACCGGTCTGCTTAAAGATACGACTTGCTTTTTAAATTCCACACAAGCAATTAAATGTAATAATTGATCAATGCCTCATCTATAAAAACCCTGACAACAGGAATTGGTGGGAGGCACTTCAGAGATTTTCAAACCAATGGCCAGTGCTTATTTAACCAGATCTGCAGGACTTATATATAGCCATACACCCCAGAAAAGCTGAATTATACTTTTAAGAGAGGCCTTGCAGCTTAAATGCATAATTTCTCACTAGTGCTGGCTGGCAGTTTCATTATGCATGCGGCAGAGCACAGCAGTCTGCGTTACCGACTGTCCTGGCATCCCCACTCCGCTTGACAGGCAATTCCTTTCTTCTTCCCACTGCTGATAACGTCTGCAATGAAGTCAATTAAACTAACAGTGCTTGTTAAGGATGGGCACTCCTGTTGGCAGGTATTTCCAAGGCACCTTGCTACCACACCTCCACGAGCAGGTATCATAGAATCATAGAATCACCAGGTTGGAAGAGACCCACCAGATCATCGAGTCCAACCATTCCTATCAAACACTAACCCATGTCTCTCAGCACCTCGTCCACCCGCACCTTAAACCCCTCCAGGGAAGGCGACTCAACCCCCTCCCTGGGCAGCCTCTGCCAGGGCCCAATGACCCTTTCTGGGAAGAATTTTTTCCTTATGTCCAGCCTGACCCTCCCCTGGTGGAGCTTGANCTTCTCCAGCCCGGCTTCGTTGTTCTTCTCTGGACTCACTCCAGAGCCTCAACATCCTTCTTGTGGTGAGGGGCCCACAACCGAACACAGGATTCAAGGTGCAGTCTCACCAGGAGGCTGTGATCCCCTGTCTTTCTTGTTTTGCTCTCTCCATTAGATTTAACAGTTGGCTAACACGTACAATAAGTGAGCGCGTTAATATTTTGCAAGAGTGACTGACAAGCAGATTGTTGTCAAATCAAGGATCTATCAGGCTGAGGATATTGAAGTTGGCAGAGCCAAATAATTTACAGCTTTCTCCTTCAGCTTCTCATAATTTACGTTCCAGCCACTGAAGGGAAACCTGCAGCAAAGGAAAATTGATGAACTCATCATCCGAACATGACACTCCTGAAACTTCGAATTGTTATTTTATACGCAGATTGCAAAGACGAATGATCAATGGGAGCTTGTAAACTCTGCATTTATGGGAATCCTGGTGAAGCTACTCCTAACCTTTCCGCTCACGGACTTTGCTGAGAGTTTTTGAATAGTTGCCATTTAACATTTTCTCTAACCTGGTGAACTAATGATAGTGCAGCTACTGAATCTAAGCCGTTAGCTCGTGCTGTCACAGGATCTTAGTCCCAGGTGGGTGATATTTTGGTAAAAAGAGATGACACCAACTCACTCTTATTCACTTTATCTCTCCTAGACTGGACAGGCTCATCAAGCAGAACAACCCAACAATTCAATGCTTGCATTCAGGCTCAGGCTTAAACTTCTTGCTGAAATCATGCTTTGAAATCATAGAATCACCAGGTTGGAAGAGACCCACCGGATCATTGAGTCCAACCATTCCCATCAAACACTAAACCGTGTCCCTCAGCACCTCACCCACCCGTCCCTTAAACCCCTCCAGGGAAGGTGACTCAACCCTCTCCCTGTTCAGCCTGTTCCACTGCCCAATGACCCTTTCCGTGAATTTTTTTTTCCTAATTGTCCAGCCTAAAACTCCCCTAGTATTGTCTGCATTATTATCCAGGTTCTGCATAGAAATCTGTCTCAAGGTCTAAAGTGAATCTCGGTGTTAACACTGGGAAAGAATTGAAGTTGGTGTAAATGCAGCCAGGCTCTACTGAAATCCTCTGTCAGCTGCTTGGAGGGAGGTTCTGGCAGCACCGACATGGAGAAGGGTGGAGGATCTCACTGCCACTCCAGAAATGCATCCAGAGCCTAAAGGAAAATACCACCAGAAGTATTTCCTTAAGAAACTAAGTCCAGAGAGAGGCAGAAAAACCACTCATTTTTTTCACCAGTGAAATAAAGAGAAGTGAATGAAGGCTTGGCTTTCTTTCCAGCCCTCAGCTTGCATTTGTGTAAATATAGCTACTGACTTTAAGAGAACTACATGCATGTTTAAACAACCTCAACCTTGATTTGACAGCTTGACTTGAGCTTTAATATGTATTTAGGTTTGTTCATGCTGTTCGGGGCTTGTGTAAAGGCATTCGCGTTTGTGCTCATCGCATACAAAGAGTGAACCTGTCGCCATGGGATATTTTACAAGTTTGCCATGTTTTAACTGTGCTGTTTACTCCTTTGCTCTGGGGTAAAATTATCATCTGTTTCATGGGACTTTTCAGCCTTAGTAGCAGGGATGGATAGAAAGCCCAGCTCATCACATGGAAGAGAAGGATTCTTACTGCCCAACCACGTAAGTCAGAAGAAATATTAAAGCAAAAAAAGCCCCATTTCTCCAAAAGGCAGAAACACCTCCAGCCTGACCCTACAACCTTGTACTCATGAGCACAATAAGTTATCAAAACAAAAGGAATGAAATGAACTTTCAAATGAACTTGGAAATAATAGATCCTTAACCCTTATTTCACCGAGCAATTTTCATTTCTACACCAAGAGCTAAAGTCCAGCTGACCTCACGCTTATAACACTGCTCATTTCAACAACACGTTTAATAAAGTCTTCCTCGCATTTTTGCAGTGCTTCAAAAGGAATACATTTTTTAATTTTTATTTTTTTTTAGAGAGCAACTGAGGTGAGCTCGCATAAGAAACACAGTAAGCTTCAAATCAAACATTGCAGTTCTAAGAAATCCATTAACTGTTCATATCTACAACTCATCCTTCAACGCTTCACCCTCTAACGCACGTTGTTGTCGATTTTTGTCTTATTTACCCCCTGCTAATAGCTGGGCTCAGTTCCAAGAATCTTAAGACAATTGTGGAGAGATGCAGATCTAACATTTTTTTTCAAGTTGACAGCCAATAGTTCTAAGCATTTAATTCCCAAGACGGAAGAATCTCCAAATCCGGCTTTTGTAATTCACCCAGGAAAACACATCAGAGCCAAACTGTGTCTGTGCAGCCTGAGTAAAAATGTTATTGTTTGATCCAAATTGTATCTTCCTTGGCAGATTTGTAAGGATTGATCCTGCCTGACACTGGTATTTTAATATGAAGCTGAGTACTCAACAGTTCTTGATAAATTAGCATCCGTATCGTAACCGTAGGCGTTCTGTCCTCAGCAGTCTGTCTTAGGTAAAGGTTCATTTAATTTACCCCTTGTTAAAGTTTAAACAGCTACGCCAAATTCCACCAGACTTGGCATGTGTGACATGACTAATGACTCTGCTAAACTTCGAGTCAAAAAGCTTCAGTTTTGAAACGCATCATCTTTATGGATTTGCCCCTGAGCAGCGGCACGGAGAGAGAAAAAAATAAATAAATAAAATAATTCCATTTACTCAGTTTGAAATTTAAGCAGCTACGCACAACTCTAAAAGTTGTACAATATTCATGCATGAATTCGATAAGTAGTTTATGCCCAAGGCAGAAACCACAACAGGTCAAGGACGCAGAAAGCACTAGGGATCTTCCTCCTAAGAAGATAACACCAAGGTGATAGCCCCTAAATGTTTGCTCAGATACTCTGAGCCATGGTGCAAATCACGTGCTTCAGGGGGCTGAACCTCAGCCAGCGTGGACGGGGTGGGTTGCCTGAACCTCATGTTGCCCTTCTTGTCTCGCTTCTCTCCTCGTCTTTCTAGTCCTCCTGGAGATCCTGAGCCACCTATTCGGGTTCAACGTGATTTAAATGGAATTATTCATCTTTCTTCTCAAGCCTGATCAGACACATGAGTACCTAACCATTGTGGGAAACGCTGCCATCCTCTCTGCCTTTTGATACTTTAGCTTGTATTTATGTAATACTGACTTTATATTCACTTGCAAATCTTCCTGTGTGTAAGCCTCCAGGCTATGTTTAAGTCTTTTTTTTTTTTTTTTTCCTTCGTTATACATCTAATACGTGGCCTCCTCTGTTCCTCCATATAGCAAATCTCTTNCCTGTCCCCTGTCCCTTGGGAGAAGAGCCCAGCTCCCTCCTCTCCACAACCTCCTCTCAGGTAGTTGTAGAGAGCAATGAGCTCTCCCCTCAGCCTCCTCTTCTTCAGGATAAATACCTCCAGTTCAGTTCCCTCAGCTGCTCCTCTTAAGACTTGCTCTCCAATTTACTTAAATTAGGCGAAGATTTTATAACAAAACAGTTAGGAGCCTACAAATTGTTTGGCTTTGACTAGAAACAAATGTTTTACTTTGCCTCATAATGAAATCAAGCCTTTGGATAAATGCTTTCTAGAATAGAATACTGTCCATTGTGTTTATCTATGAGAAACTTGCCCTTACTCGTGGCCTTGGCAGGAGACGCTGCCTTCAACACCTCCTGACAGGCAGAGCTCGGAAAGGTGTACAAAAACTACTACATTGTTGAAACCCCGCTGGCGGGATGCCTAACCGACCTCTGGGACTTCCTTCCTTTGATGAAAAATAAATATTTACACTTAAATAAAACCCTAAATTATTTTTGAATAGTTCTGTTGAACAGCGGCGCTACTGTGCAGTGTGAAAGGGCTCCGAAAAAAACTAGCTGGCTCGTTTTTTAACTTCAAAGTTTGGTGGATAGACTCGAAGTCCAAAATAAAGTGGGTTTAGGCCAAAAGGTTTGAAAGGTGATCTCTGATCTCAGCCTAGCTCTCCATCATCAGTTAATAAAAATAGCTGGCAAAGTATTCAGTACCTGTTGGCCTGTTCCTTTCCAGATAAGGGCTTTCACGGGGCTGATCCAGTTCCTAGTGAAGTCAGAAGGGAATTTGGTGCTGCCTTTCTGCAAATTTTGTGTACGAAGTAGTAGAGAAAGAGCTTAAAGTTTCAACTGGTGCAAATCAGCATCGTTCTGTTAAAGTCAGCATTTGGAGGCCGCTCCTGGGTACTTGGGGTTTATCAAATAAACTCTTCATTTCCTTGAAAAATGCCAGGGCTTCAGAACCAAATGAAAATAAATCCACTTTCTGCTGAAAGCCAGCGTTTGTCAAAAATCGTTCTTGAAACTCAGCATTGCAAGGTGCAAAGATATTTAAGCACCATCAGCTAAGCCTTGGCTTACATTATACCAGAGAAAATGTAAGCAATCCAATTGATATTAATATCTTTATTTAACCAAGAATATTGCTGAAAGAGCAGGTAATTTTGCTCTTCAGCTCTGGGTATGTTGGCATAAAAATCAGAAAGAATCAGAAAGATTCTTCTCCATAAACATCTCATTTTAGATCATAAGATTCTTAATAAACCTAACAATACTGAACAGATTTCTGTGATGATTAGGAAATCACGAGCTGAAAGAGCTGGTAACAATGGATCCCAAGCTCACTGTGCCGAGTGAATGAGAAGAGTGCCCCGTGGCATCGGTGACAAAGAGTATAAAAGACTCTTTTATATTTTTTAAGTGTGATGGCTCAAGGAATCAGGCACGAGAGAAGAACCGGGATGTTTATCATCTTCCCCTGAAGCAGTTGTATTGGGGGTTTGTTTTGTGGCTTTTAAAGACCACAGCCTGTTCTTGGTGGTTGAGCACCTGTTTCCATTAAACAACTTCTGGTCCTAACAGGTCTTCACTAAATCTGCGTCAGGCTCTCTCTGCAGGAACACGAATGCTAAACTTGGAAACACTTCTTGCTGTTATAAGCAGACTCCCTCTCCTTATCTCACAGTGGTGTGTTCTTGCAGTAGAATTATCATTAAAAGAAGCTCAGAGATGAATCACGGAGAAAAGGTCACATTTCTCTTCCTGGAGATTTGGAGGGCTTACGTATTTCTTACTGTTGGGCTAAATGATGAAGATTTTACATGGGTGGTTTCTGGACAGCATTTATGGATCTCTGAAAGGTGATCAGGCTCACGGTTTGCAGGGTGTATAGATTGCTTGTGAAAGAATTGCTAATTTGAGGAATTTATAGAGTTCCTGAACAAGAGGAGCCCAAGAAGAGAGTCGGGTTGCAGGCGATGGTGGTTAGATATGGCTGGGACTGGTAGGGAACCATCAGCAGGACTGGATCTAACAGGAAAGCTCACCACATGTCCATCATCCCAAAGGCAGTGCCCAAACCTAAGGCTTGGAATATCTTCCTATTTAACTACACGTATTAAATACTCGCTATATACTGTGGAAACCATAGAATCATAGAATCACCAGGTTGGAAGAGACCCATCAGGTCATCGAGTCCAACCATTTCCATCAAACACTAAACCATGTTCCTCAGCACTTCGTCCACCCTTGCCTCTGTTTTATCTCTGAATCATAGAATCACTAGGTTGGAAAAGATCTCTTAGCTCGTCCCGTCATAGAATCATAGAATCACTAGATTGGAAGAGACCCACCGGATCATTGAGTCCAACCATTCCTATTCATTGCATTGAAACAACACAATGAAAACACATTATCTAGGATGAGGTTAGCACAGCAATCTTAGATCAAA
>WAAB01006059.1:7752-43040 GCA_013389865.1 Piaya cayana
CGATACGGTGGGTCTCTTCCAACCTGGTTATTCTATGATTCTATATAATTTCTATTTTACTTTATACTATAAATTGTTCTGGTATTTATACCACACCTATTCTGAGAAAAGTAGATCTTTGAATCAACTATGACTGAACACAGTTAAAAAAAAAACACCTCTGGAGTAATGAATAAAGCATTTAATTATACGTATGTATAGAAGGCACTAGATTAGATCACTGATAATATTATAGTGCTGTGATTTTTCCAAAACTGGAAAGTCTTACTCCTGACTAAAAAACTGTATCAAAAGTAAGTCCCCACAGAGTTGCCTGCAAGAATATCTTGCTGTAAACTAGAAAAGCAGCCATCCTAATAGGCAATAACTGTCAAACCCATATAATTATACAGTTCTATATTAATCCCTCTTTTATCATGTTAATAAGTAATTTTAGTAAAATTAAATTGTGCAATCATCCCATAATTTACAAAAGGCATTCAACAAGAAGGCTATTGATTGCTAATTTCTCTCTGCAATAGGATTTCAGAATATATATGGAAACAGATACAATGCTCTTCCTGTAACTGTCCCTTTGTTTGCAATGGTACATAAGTCCATGATTAATGTGACTACATTCTACAAGTAAATTATATGAGACTTATATGGTTATGTTCTTGTACTATTTTCTTTTTCTACAATTTGTAGTTCTGTGTCTAACAATATATTCTACATTTAATCAGAACTCTACTTTTTGAAACATTCAAATTTTTCCTTTTTAATCATCCATGTTTTCAAATGATTTACAGACTGATGATCTGCTGAAATCCTCTTCTGCTGTTAGCAGCAGGAATATGTTTCTGCCCCATGAGTCAGACATGATGAAAAAATTTATATGAACAGCTAGTGACTGTCCACTGCATCTGAAATTCAACCTTATTCTTACTAGACTCAAAATAGCTCAGTGAAACTTTATGATTACATGTAAAATATAGTACAGTTTCTTAAATACTATTGTTCTGAGTTGTAATGGAATTACCATCAGTGTTGTAGTCACTGATGAATACTACTGAACAAATTTTATCATGATCTAGCGTGTGTGTTTTAGCATTGGTTCATTTCTCATACAGACAATGGAAGTGATTTTTTTCTTACCTGTCTACTGTTTACAAGGTATGTAAACTGTTACAGAAATATCTTCTCTGACATGAAGTTGGTGGACATTATTAGTTTCCTATTGAAATTGCTGCATATTTTCTTTTCTGATCTAGTTATATGTGTTATCTCCTTTATATATTGACCTTCAATGTTATGTTTTTATCTCAATTTTGATTTATTTCCATTGCACTTAGACAACATATTTCCTTTATATTCAAGCAAAAAAAAAAATACAGTGGTTTGTAAGGACTGCATGTCATTATTGCTCCACAAAATGAAGGGACAAAATAAGTTGCTCCCAATTATTTTTTGTATGTCAGAATTACTTACCTTCACTGCAATGTCATCCTGGATACCTGTTAAGAAGTGCAGTGCTGTTCTGAAGAAGTAAGAGATATAACAGTTTATCTAGGATGTGGCTGATGCTACCACCACCAGCTGAACAGAGTCTTGAAAATGCTGTTAAAACCCTTGTAAATGAAGATAAAACCTCCCCCAAAAATAGTAATTTTTTGAACACTATTTTTTAATTTTTTCTAAGAATTTATTGAAAGCAAGGACATATGTTGAAAAGACATATGAAATCTTAGCTAATCCTAGCTAATGTAAAATGGCATTTTCTTATGAGGTAAATTGTTACGTTTTATTTTATGGATCTTTGAGCATCATGATGTGTTTTACACAGAAAGCCCTGAGATGCTAATATAAGGCTAACAGGTGGGTGCAGCTGGAGCAGTAGTTCTCATACTCAAGCCTCAGCTTGCTAGGAAGATTCCAGTCTCCTGTGAGGATGCTCAGGCAAGTTGCAAGAAAATGAAAAGAAATGTATTTTTCTAAATAATTTTCAGTTACAGCTTTCAAACACAGAATGTTCTGCTGCTATTTGGTCTTCAGCAGACTTAGTACTTTTGAGGATTCCGTGATGAAATAAACTAGTCAAGTAAGAAAAGAAATTTGCCTTGATTTCATTTAGGAAATATTGACAAAAAGTGTTGTGGGGTTTTTTTGTTTGTTTCTTTTTTTTGAGATAGAGCTGCTAAGTCCCACACATAGCATATTTCACAGGGGACAGGTGTGTAAATATTCTGTTTTTTAAGAGCAAAATGTTCTGACAGTGTCTTAGCACACCAGTGTGATAAACAACTGGTCACACACATGTTGATTTTCATAAATTTAAATATAAGACTGCAAGTAACTGGAACAAAAGTCAAATTTAGCATGGCTGGATTGATGGTTGNTTTATGAGGTTTTTAGAGTCAGGGAAAGGAAAGCCTTTGCACTGATTCACATCCTTACTTTCTCACAATCACCTTAAATGACTCTATTGCTCTTGCTTGAAAATGACTATTTTAAGTTTATTTTTAAAAGCATTTATACTTCTGCTCTATCACTTGTTAGATAAAGCTGGAGAAAATTGTTTCAGCTTATGAGAGGTTGAAGGAATTAAGAGGATGTAAAGAGAAAAAAAATCTATATAAAAAAAGAGTTACTTTAAAGTTAGCCCTACCAAAAACATTGGTTGCGTTGAAATAGCAGAATACCTACTAGATTTTTTAATTCTTTAATAGAACTTAGCAGAAATATTTCATATGTGAGGGGGTTCAGTAGTCCAAACTCCCATTAGAAATTATTAAAAATTTATTAAGACAATAAGTAGCAAGATTCAGATATAGTTTGAGTAATACAAAAGAGCCAAAGAAATCCAGCTCTGAATAAACATCTTATCTAGCTTTAACCAAAAGCACAATCTTTAACTTAGAATTTCAATGCTTCTGAATTGTCTAGCAGCTCTTTCAAGATTAGGATTAAAACTTGAGGTTATGTGAAACTCACGTGCCTTGGAGTTTTATTAAGCACATCAAGGTCTTTTTTTGTTTGTTTTGGAAATTTTCCCCAGTGTTTGTTATGCTTCGTCACTGAGAACTGGGTAAAACTACATTTGAATGAAGTTTGCTTTTAACTTGTAGGCTTTCTTGTTTGTAGAAGTCAGAGTAAAACTAAGATGGTTTAACACAGTGCAAGCCTTACAGGAATGAAATTCTCCTAAATCCCTGCAAACTGAAGTCATTATGTTCCATTCAAGTGTACCCCTAATAAACAAAGTTTGAATCCCCTATTGCTATAAAAGGAAGAAATTCCATAGAGCCTCTACTGGGTCTTACAGTTCATTTAATCTGCTACTGTGGTAGAGTGGAGAAGATGAGGTAGTGGGAAGAGCACTAACTGTGCTAAATCCTTGATCTCTTGCTCCTGTGCCATCCAACTGGGAAAGTAATAGCTGTTACTGCTGTTTCCTCCTCCAGATGCAAATCCATAGGGAATATTTTTAAGATTTGTCCCTTTTTACATTCATTAATTACATAGCACTAGTGAGAACTTAGCCTTTGCTCATTGCTCCAAGTGGAAGGTAACATGAAATTGTGATCTTAGTGGGTGCAAAATGCCTTTCATCTCAGTCAGCTCAAACTTTTTTTTCAGCAGAGCTCTACATCAGCCTGGGGGTGTCAAAGCCCAGACTTTAGCTGTGTCTGTCAGTGCACCTGCAGTATGAAACACATGGTTCTTATGTACTTGAAAAATTTGGAATTACCTGGGTAAGAGTAGAGAGTTAGCTTTGTGTGTCAGGATGTTTTTCTTCTATCTAGCTGGGTTGTGATTAATGTAGGGGACTCAATGTAGGGGGTTAATTGAGGGACTCAACTCCCTCCTCTAGTATACAGAACCAGAATACAATCTATACAGAAAGATTATGCTCTTGCAACTGAAATTTTGATAAATTCAAAGAAATATCCCTCTAGCACATATAGTCTCTATATGAAACAGAAACTGTGTACTCACAAGGAATTATTAGCCATGTAGTAGTCAGTATTGTAGTAAATACTTGGATATATGTGAGGGACATGGTTTAGTTTTTGATGGAAATGGTTGGACTCGATACGGTGGGTCTCTTCCAACCTGGTTATTCTATGATTCTATATAATTTCTATTTTACTTTATACTATAAATTGTTCTGGTATTTATACCACACCTATTCTGAGAAAAGTAGATCTTTGAATCAACTATGACTGAACACAGTTAAAAAAAAAACACCTCTGGAGTAATGAATAAAGCATTTAATTATACGTATGTATAGAAGGCACTAGATTAGATCACTGATAATATTATAGTGCTGTGATTTTTCCAAAACTGGAAAGTCTTACTCCTGACTAAAAAACTGTATCAAAAGTAAGTCCCCACAGAGTTGCCTGCAAGAATATCTTGCTGTAAACTAGAAAAGCAGCCATCCTAATAGGCAATAACTGTCAAACCCATATAATTATACAGTTCTATATTAATCCCTCTTTTATCATGTTAATAAGTAATTTTAGTAAAATTAAATTGTGCAATCATCCCATAATTTACAAAAGGCATTCAACAAGAAGGCTATTGATTGCTAATTTCTCTCTGCAATAGGATTTCAGAATATATATGGAAACAGATACAATGCTCTTCCTGTAACTGTCCCTTTGTTTGCAATGGTACATAAGTCCATGATTAATGTGACTACATTCTACAAGTAAATTATATGAGACTTATATGGTTATGTTCTTGTACTATTTTCTTTTTCTACAATTTGTAGTTCTGTGTCTAACAATATATTCTACATTTAATCAGAACTCTACTTTTTGAAACATTCAAATTTTTCCTTTTTAATCATCCATGTTTTCAAATGATTTACAGACTGATGATCTGCTGAAATCCTCTTCTGCTGTTAGCAGCAGGAATATGTTTCTGCCCCATGAGTCAGACATGATGAAAAAATTTATATGAACAGCTAGTGACTGTCCACTGCATCTGAAATTCAACCTTATTCTTACTAGACTCAAAATAGCTCAGTGAAACTTTATGATTACATGTAAAATATAGTACAGTTTCTTAAATACTATTGTTCTGAGTTGTAATGGAATTACCATCAGTGTTGTAGTCACTGATGAATACTACTGAACAAATTTTATCATGATCTAGCGTGTGTGTTTTAGCATTGGTTCATTTCTCATACAGACAATGGAAGTGATTTTTTTCTTACCTGTCTACTGTTTACAAGGTATGTAAACTGTTACAGAAATATCTTCTCTGACATGAAGTTGGTGGACATTATTAGTTTCCTATTGAAATTGCTGCATATTTTCTTTTCTGATCTAGTTATATGTGTTATCTCCTTTATATATTGACCTTCAATGTTATGTTTTTATCTCAATTTTGATTTATTTCCATTGCACTTAGACAACATATTTCCTTTATATTCAAGCAAAAAAAAAAATACAGTGGTTTGTAAGGACTGCATGTCATTATTGCTCCACAAAATGAAGGGACAAAATAAGTTGCTCCCAATTATTTTTTGTATGTCAGAATTACTTACCTTCACTGCAATGTCATCCTGGATACCTGTTAAGAAGTGCAGTGCTGTTCTGAAGAAGTAAGAGATATAACAGTTTATCTAGGATGTGGCTGATGCTACCACCACCAGCTGAACAGAGTCTTGAAAATGCTGTTAAAACCCTTGTAAATGAAGATAAAACCTCCCCCAAAAATAGTAATTTTTTGAACACTATTTTTTAATTTTTTCTAAGAATTTATTGAAAGCAAGGACATATGTTGAAAAGACATATGAAATCTTAGCTAATCCTAGCTAATGTAAAATGGCATTTTCTTATGAGGTAAATTGTTACGTTTTATTTTATGGATCTTTGAGCATCATGATGTGTTTTACACAGAAAGCCCTGAGATGCTAATATAAGGCTAACAGGTGGGTGCAGCTGGAGCAGTAGTTCTCATACTCAAGCCTCAGCTTGCTAGGAAGATTCCAGTCTCCTGTGAGGATGCTCAGGCAAGTTGCAAGAAAATGAAAAGAAATGTATTTTTCTAAATAATTTTCAGTTACAGCTTTCAAACACAGAATGTTCTGCTGCTATTTGGTCTTCAGCAGACTTAGTACTTTTGAGGATTCCGTGATGAAATAAACTAGTCAAGTAAGAAAAGAAATTTGCCTTGATTTCATTTAGGAAATATTGACAAAAAGTGTTGTGGGGTTTTTTTGTTTGTTTCTTTTTTTTGAGATAGAGCTGCTAAGTCCCACACATAGCATATTTCACAGGGGACAGGTGTGTAAATATTCTGTTTTTTAAGAGCAAAATGTTCTGACAGTGTCTTAGCACACCAGTGTGATAAACAACTGGTCACACACATGTTGATTTTCATAAATTTAAATATAAGACTGCAAGTAACTGGAACAAAAGTCAAATTTAGCATGGCTGGATTGATGGTTGTGCTTGATGATCTTAAAGATCTTTTCCAAACAAAACCATTCTGTGGTTCTATGATTCAAATATTTAGCTGTAATTGAACATCTGCCTTAATATTTTGCCATGTCTTGTGCCCTGTGGTTCAGTTTCCTCTTGTATAAAATAAAGGCAGCAATATCCTATTTGTATTTTTTGGATGAAGTGGATAAAAAACACTATGTAAATGCAAATCCCCTTTATTCTTAGTAACAGTGTTCTATTACTAAGTATAAAATAAGTATACAAACAGAATGCACCAATCCTATAATAAGCATATAGCTATTACAATATACATGCTTTACTTTTCCTTATTATAAAGCATTTTCAAAACTAAACCAAGATAAGCCTGTGTATTTGGTATGTGTGACAAGGTTTTGCCAGTGGGGAGGGAGGGACTGCAGGGGTGGCTTCTGTAAGCAGCTGCTAGATGCTTCCTCTATGTCTGACAGAGCCAATGCCAGCTGGGTCCAAGGCAGTCTCTGGTCAAGGCCAAGTCCAAGCCCATCACTGACAGTGGTGATAACATATTTAAGAAGGGAAAATAACTTCTGCACAATTGCAGACAGGAGAAACAAGTGAGAATATGCAAAAGAGACAACTCTGTAGGCTCAAAGGTCACTGAAGGAATGGGAGAAGGTGCTCCAGGTGACAGAGTAGAGATTCTCCTGCAGCCTGTGCTGAATACCCTGGTGAGGCAGGCCATTCCCCTATATCCCATGGAGTTTAAAAGTGAAATCAATATCCACCTGCAGCCCATAGAGGACCCCACATGAGTGCAGGTGGATGCTCTCAAAGGAGGCTGTGATCCCGTGGGAAGGCTCTGCTGGAGTAGGGTCCTGGCAGGACTTTGCCCTCATGGACAGGGAAGCCCATGCTGGAGCAAGTTTGCTGACAGTCCTTGTGACCCTATAGCAGAGCCACACTGAAGCAGTCATTCCTGAAAGACTGCCCTTGGTGGAAAGGACCCATGCTGGAGCAGTTTGCAAAAAATTGCAGCCCATGGGAAGGAACCACATTGGAGAAGTTCACAGAGGACTTTTGCACATGGTAGGGACCCCACACTGGATCAGGGGAAGTGTGTGAGGAATCCCTCTCCTGAGAAGGAAGGAGCAGCAGAATCAATCTGTTACGAACCAACTGCAACCCCCATTCCCATCCCTGTGCCACTGCTGGGAAGGAGGAAGAGAAAACCAGGAAGTTCAGCCCTAGAAAGGAGGAGTGAGGGGAAAGTATTTTAAGATTTAGTTCTTATGTCTACTCTGATTTGATTGGTAACAAATTAATTTCCCCAAGTCAAGTCTGTTTTGCTCGTAATAATAACTGCTGAGTGATCTCTCTGTCCTAATCTCAACCCACAAGACTTCTGTTACATTTTCTCTCCCCTATCCAGCTGAGGAGGAGGAGAGACAGAGCTCCTTTGGTGGGCACCTGGTATCCAGCCAAGGCCAGCCCACCACAGCCTGTCTTTTACGGGGGCATGGTCACAGAGACTGATCTGGCTTTACGAGATCCAAGTTTCCTTTACACTGGAAATTACCATCTCTAGGGTTTATTAAACTTGATTGGTCTCTGACTTGGTGTGATTTCTTTTAGGGTGTATTATTTCACAAAAATGAGAGAGAGGTCAGAAGAATCATTTAAACAGCAGAAATAAGGGAGAGATGATCTCCAACTTTTAAGGAAAGAAAGATGGTCTGGGGCAGTTAATATGGATGTACAGCATCCAGAATAATTAATCTGATTACTTAATAGGAACCCTCTTTCTCTAGGTAGAGGCTGAGAGAAGTTTTGAAGCTTCCAAGGAAAAAAAGCATATATTAATTCTAGAGACATAAAGATAAAATCATTCCAGTAGGGTTCTGAACTAAGCTTTGTGAGGCACACTTTAAGCAGGTTTAACCCACTCTCTCCATACTGTCCTCCTTTCAGCCTCTGAGTGCAAACAGGAATTTCCCAAATGTGGTTATGCAGAAATTGTGTTCTTTAACAACTGACTAGGAAGGAAAACATTTGGTTGTAAGCATCTTTCTTGTATTGGCTGGCTTCTTTCTGGCACTGGCTTTTGGTATTTGGTAGAGACTCCAAAACCAGACGTGTCTGTGTTTCATCTTAAAACTCTTAGAAATTATTCTCCATCCTCCAAAAGCCACTGCAGTAACCTCTTTTGAGTACTCCTTGCTCAAAATATTTATTTTTTAAAAAACTTTCAAAAAATGGAAAAAAAATCCAACTTAGTTTACTTCTGTATGTAGTCATGAGTTGTCTCATTACAATAAAAATTTTTAGTAACTGTTTATATCCTAGCTTTTGGTAGGATTTTTAAGAGTTCATGTAGAAGAAAGGGCGTGGAGCCATACGATACATGTGTGCAATTCTATTCTTGTTGTTTGTATGGTGCTATAAATTCAAAGATCTGTGATGTCAGTCAATAAAAACTCCTGTCCTACAGAGGATACAAACAAAATACCCTAAAAATTTCCTTAAATATATCCTAAAATATCAAGCTTTCCATCACAGCTTCTTAGCAAACTGGGAACTGTGGGCCTTTTTGTCTGGAAAGTGGCAGAGTCGCTAGGTTAAACAAACTCTACAGAATTAATGGCAGTTATTATCCAGTGAAAAGTTAAGATGGTCTTCTAAATATTAATTTAGTCAGCAGCTGAGGCTGATCACAAATACTACATGACAAGATAAAAATAAGTCTATGACTAATACAAAACTTTAGTCTATGATGCCTGTTACAGTCATCAAGCAAACCTTCCTAGGTGTTTGAACACCACTGTGCCATGCTGCCCTGTAAACCAGATCACTAACTTGGGATAGAGCAGTTCAGCAACCTGTGAAACAGCTCAGTTAGTGATCTGATCTACAGCAAGCTTCTGCAGGCTGTTTTTCTGCCACACCTGAGGAGGTAAGGAATTGCTGCATAGTAAGGATTAGAGGTGGCAGGGTAAGGATGTCAGACCATCTTGGGCACTAATGCCAGTCATCTCTCTCCAACAACCTTGCCTTCCTTATCTTTATTTCAGGTACATGACACATTTCACTCAGACGTCTTACTGCAAGCATTACTACAAAAAAAAAAAAAAGTGTGTCATAGTACACAAGAAGCTTAATCATTCTTAAGACAATTGACTAAATTAGTTGCCGTCATCATAAGATTTAACAGATTAGAGCTGGACTTCTAATTATCTGTTAATTTTAAATTGCTTGTTATAATTACAGATCATCTTTGGTTGTGGATTTAGATTACAGATTGAAACAGTAACATGATTATAACATTGCAAAATTATTTTGCTTTTCATACCAAAATACCCCTTTAAGATTGCAGCTTAACTGGTTTGTTGGGTTGGTTTTTTTTTTTAAATGAGGGCTAGTGAAAATGCAAAAGAATTATGGGGTGAACTGAAACTTAAGAAAAAAAGTCAGAAAATGGATTATGAATTAGAAAGTTACTAGTATAGCTGTATTTAACTGGTCTTTGTTCACAACAACTGAAAGTTGTCCCATGTGGCCTATGTGAAGGACTGGAAAATTCCATTAATTCTGGATTAAAAGGTGCCCATGCTGTCACTGTCTATGTGTCTAATTGGTTCCCTTCTTTCCAAACTCAGAAAGAAAGCCAAAAAGCTATTAGGCATGGATTCTTACCAAAACAGCTGTCAGCAAATCTATCTTAGTTTACATCAGTATATACAGTAATGCAGTTTACACTACGCTACTGACCTGAATTAAAATAAGATAGCCTAGTAGAAGTTTATCTACTTTTATGTAAGTTTCATTGGCGTGAAGCTATAGTAAGGTCTCTGTACAAGAAATACTTGAAACATCTACACCCGCACAAGTTCCAACCCCAGAAAATATGGTTTTTTGTTTGAAAAGAATTCTTGTAGTTGTCTTAATAAATTCTGATGCAGCACTTGCCATTCTATTTGCAGGAGTATTAGCAGTGCAATATAAAGAAGCTTATACTTCTGCTGCCTTTTCTGTGTTTCTTAGAGCGAATATTTTTTATTTTAAATGATAATATGCTTCCATCATCTGCGAAATTGTACCTTGGTGTCTAAAACATTAGGTGTGCTCTGAAAATAGTGGATGTAATGAAGAATATCAGAAGTGCCCTTATAAATTCAAATGCATAAGATCAGATCAGACTGACCCGAAGGGCAATGCCAGTGTGAGTGAGAGGCTGCTGTTTTTCATTTGTGGGAAGTCATTATGGTTAAGGGAGTCCCTGCCAGCTGGTGAAAGGTTAATGCTACACTCACCCTTAAGAAAGGCAAGGTGGAGAATGAAAGTACTATGAATTGATCGGCCTCACTTCAATTGCTGGCAAGGTCCAAGCACATCTCTGAATCTATTTTGAATCCTGCAAAGGACATGAATATAGTAAGGGCTACTCAACATTTAGATTCACCATGGGCAAATAATATTTGATTGACCTGACTGCGTCCCATGATGAAAAGACTACACAGAAGAGAGAATAGGGGTATAACTTACCTTCATTTTAGCAAAGTTTTTGAAACAATCCCCCAAAACATTCTTATTTGGAAGCTGAGGAAGTCTGGACTAGAGACACAGGCTGTGTCTCACTGTTAAGATCAAAGTATAGAGACTGATGGCTCAGAATCTGGCTGGCATCTGGTACTAAGTACATCACCATGAGGGTTTGATACTCGAGCCCATCTTGAAGTGCAGAGTTCAACAGTCAGACAGGGTAACCTGAAACATTGACACAGGCTGGCAAGTGACTGTCTGGACCACAACTTTGCTGGAAAGGAACTGGGGGCTTCAATGGACTGCTGGGTGGGTAGCAGCCAAACAATGCACTCTTCGTCATGAATGAAACAAACTGTGTTAAAGTGACTGTAGCTAGTGGGTTTAAAGGAAGGTTGGTAGCCCGTGAGAGAACTACTAGTATGGTCAGAGCCTAGAGCACATGGTCAGAGACGAGGGCCTGAGGGAGCTGGGCTTACTTACTCTGCCATGAAGGTGGTAAAAGGTGATCTAATGTCAGCCTGAAGCTGCTTGAAGGGTAGCTGCAAAAAAATCAACAAAATTAAGTTCTTCTCACTGGTGGCATGCTGCCTAAGAACAGGCAAGGGCCCTGATTGGGAGGTTTAGATTTGATACCAGGAAAATTCTTCATTAGGAATACAGTGCAGCATGGCAGCAGGTTATCTGCAGAGGCTGGGGAATTTCTGTTGTTCAAAGTTTTTGAGATTCAGACAAAGCCATGGATGATATAATTTAGTGTTGATGATAGTCCCATTTTGAGTGTGAGGTTGGACTGCACCTCCTCATGAGGGCCTGTCCAAATATCAGTTCTATGATTCTGTGAAATTATAGCGAGATTGATTGAAGAAGCTGTGTTTAGTTTTAGCAGAGTAGATCGAACTAGCAATTGTGAAATACAATCCTGTTGCACTATGGGAATGGAGGTAAAGAAAAAGTCACTTCTCTCAGTTTTCATGGTTTTGCATCCTATGTGCTTATATCAATCTATCACTGCTGTTTTGGATATCTTGTCTCACTTCAGTCTTTCTCCTTCCATCTTCTAATTTCTGTGTCCTATACATGCTGCCAAAACTCTCAGAGCCTGCTACAGCTGGGCAAGTCTTCCCATTTACGATGTCTGGTTTGGAAATAGTCTTGTATGTCTGGATAGACAGCAGGAGAATCAGGACTTCATAAATGTACAAATTCATACTCAAGTTTCCTTCAGTGGCAGTACTGCTTTGGCTCTATCACAGTATTTTCAATATGTATCACTATTTCTTGTCTAGAATCGGCTGGTGAAAGCAAAAGCTCTTCGGACAGGTAAGAAGAAATGAAGGAATTATGGATGATTATCAGAACTATCTAGGGAAGTGCTGCTGGCTTGGAAAAACAGACTGGGATTTTTGCCCATCAGAAGCTTGGATGTATATGGCTAGAGGGTGATTTTAGGAGCACTGGAAAGGAAGCTTGACTTTGAAGATGGAGAATGGAAAAAGATGCATCAACAGGTTCAAGAGCTGACATACATGTACATTTCCCCGAATAGGAAATTAGGACATATAGAAAGAAATTAATGAGATTTAAGCATATTCCAGATCTGTAATGGGAAAGGAAAAATGATAGCAAGTGCAATTTTGTGACTGAGGAAACAGAAGTTGTGCATGAAGCTAATTGGAACAGTCTAATGGATAGATGAATACTGATTGGATGAAAACATATGTTTTCATAAAGCTACTGTAGAAAAGAGATTTTTGCAATACATTCCTGGTTAGTACTGATATTCTGGCAAGCAGAACACAAGGACCAGACATATTAACCCTTTTCAAATGAACTCCTGCACGTTTGCTTTTTGCATTTTTTCAGAAGTGTAGCAATTATAATTTTGCCTTGAAATGTAAAACTAATTAAAAAAACACCTTTTAGGATGAAGTTCCCATTCTGTAGATTTTAAGTTGAGATTTTTTTTTTTTTTCCGGCGGCATTTATGAATTCCCGAAACAAGTGGCTTATAATATAGAAGCTTCCCTATAGCAGTAGGTTCAGCATCGCTATAATTAAACCCTCCTCACACTGATTTACAGCCAGTCTTAGTCGTAGAGGGGGAGAGAGCTTACTCATCGGTGAAGATGGCAGAACAGGGAAAGGCTGGGAAACACGATTTCTGAACCCGATGCGGGAAAAGACCGAACGTAGGATGTCCGGGGCGGTGGGAAAGGGAGTTCAGGGAGTGAGAACCCGCGTTTAACCCACCGCGAAGTTCTGCGCGAACCGAGGCGGGAGGCGCGGCGGGAGGCGCCCTGGGAGCGGGCAGCCGGGGATCGCAGCCGGGATAGGTCTCTCGCGCTCCCGGTCTCCCCCCCGCCCCCGCACGCCCCCCGCAGTCCGGCGGCGGTTCCGCTCCCCCCGGCCCGGCTTTAAATAGTTGGAAGCGCCGAGCCAGCCCCGCTCCCGCTCCTCCCCGCCTCCCGCCCCCCCCGCCCNCGAGCGGTACCTCTACTGCCGAGCCGTGGACCGCGCCTCCTATGCCGTGGAAACCGGACACCGGCCGGGCCTCAAGAAATCGCGGATGTCCTGGCCCTCCTCCTTCCAGGGGCTCAGACGGTAGGGAGAGGGGCGCGGGGCGGGGACGGGGCGACCCGGCTCCGCGGAGGAGGAGGAGGAGGAGGGGACGCCGCCCGGCAGCGGAGCCCCCGGGAGAAGCACGTGTGTCTGCGGGAGCGCGGAGCCGCGGCCCTGGGGACGCGGGATCGGTGTGCAGGGCGCGCCGAGAGCACACGGGGACAGCCCGGGGTGCGGGAGGCAGCCGGGAGAATCCAGGGCGAGGGTCCCCCGAGCTGGAATGGGCTCAGATGAGAAAATGGGNCCGGAGGACTCGGCGGCGCGGCGGCCGCGGCCGCTCCCACACGCGGCGAGGGGCGGTGCGGCAGGAGCTGTCCAACTTTTCAGCAGTTTCGCCGCCGCCGCCGCCCGGCCCGCGCCATGGAGGCAGCGCCCGGCAGCGCCTCGTCCGCCCCGCCCGGCGACGGNGAGAGGGGCGCGGGGCGGGGACGGGGCGACCCGGCTCCGCGGAGGAGGAGGAGGAGGAGGGGACGCCGCCCGGCAGCGGAGCCCCCGGGAGAAGCACGTGTGTCTGCGGGAGCGCGGAGCCGCGGCCCTGGGGACGCGGGATCGGTGTGCAGGGCGCGCCGAGAGCACACGGGGACAGCCCGGGGTGCGGGAGGCAGCCGGGAGAATCCAGGGCGAGGGTCCCCCGAGCTGGAATGGGCTCAGATGAGAAAATGGGCTAATGGTTTCTTAGCCGGAGGGAGGAGTCCGTCATCTACTAGTCTATTGTTCCCTGCTAAATGGGCTGTTGATTTATTTTGCGGTGCCCCCGGATGGCTATCGCAGACATCGATTTTGAAATCGAATTACCTGTCAAAAGCAGTAGGATATCGTCTTTAATCGATCAATTTACTGTTCCGTCTTCATTTTCAGTAGCTGGAGCTACTTCCTTTCACTGGAAAGACACACGCTTGTATTTGAATATTAAGCGGATGCTGTGAATAAAGGATTTAGGGAGAGAATGGTGGGTAGAGGGACAATACTTAATACTCAATTGCTCTGTAGATTTTTTTTATTATTATTTCCAGGATAATCTCAATTTTATAGCGTGGTATGCTTGATGAATAAATAATAGAACCCTTACTGATGGAAGATTGCTTTGTGTGTCTCTCTGGTACGCACTCTGTTCTTTATTATGGAGTCTTGGCCATAAATCTCAGAAAGCATGCTTGAATATTCTTTGGCAGTGGTTGCTCTACCTAACGTCGGCTTCATTTCCACTTTACGTGCAAATAAAAAGAGGCTCAGCAAGACTAAATTAGAACTACACATTAGCATGAGTAATCTTGAAAATCTGTCTTTTAGCCTCTTTGGTTTTACACAACCATTCTGTTGCTACGCGTTTGTATCACTTGTGTGAACTCATGCTTGTCTGAAGTTAATGATGTCAATTTTTTCGCCATGTAAGATTTGAAAGAAAAAATCACATGCTTCAAAAATGAGCAAACATTCAATCTACTGCTCTTTTCAATGCATTGCTGTTTCTTTTATAGGAAAAGCATTAGGCGTCTAGGGGTTTTGGTCTTGTTGGATCAAATGCATTTCTGTTTTCTGAATGCAAAGAAGTTTAATTTTTGTAAATTGTAATGATTGGTTTGAGTATATTAGGCATTATTCTCTAAGTGATTACTTGTTGAGGTGACAAGGGAGAAAGGGACAGTACACATAATTTTGGCTACGCTTCTGGGGCCATTTAAGCATTTTAAATTCCAGTTCTTATGATGCCTACTTGAATAGGAATTTAAAATTCTCCATAAACTGTTTTTTTTTTTTTAACTTTCACTCTTTCCACAAGTGCAACAATGTTTTTGACAAGACATACTGCTTTAAAATTAGGACAGGGCAGTGGAATTTATTTTCACTTTATAGGACTGGTAAAAATGCTACAGATATGTCTCCTTTTTAGAGGTTCTAAAGCAATCTGGACTAAAGAAACAAGAAAATTGACCACTCTATCGCTTTCTTAGCAAAAAATATAGTCTTAAATCCTCACAGTTAACCATTTTGAATGAAGCAATATGGAAACACAAAGTGAACTGTAACAAGTATTTTTACACATATGTCCAAGAAATACCAGAAAAGGTTGGTCTTTTCAGAACTTTCACTGCAAGTTCTAGGTCAACTGCTCTTTTTTATTCATGGAAAGCAAAGCAAATTTATTCTTAATATAAAACCACTAGCTCACAAAAAACCCCCACCCAATACTTTTGAAATCAAATGACACCAATCTTTTTTTAAATATTTCAGATCCTTTTTAATTTTAAGATTTTTTTAAATATTTCTCCCTTATTTAACATAGTTGTCAGAAGAATATTTCTTAGTGGATTCCCATGGATTTGTTATGGTCTAGGATGATAAGCTTGTATTTCAGAAAACTCCAAATTACTTGGTATACGAGAGGGTGGGAAAAATTGTGTATAGACAATACAGACAGTGTATAGACAGAAAACACATAATGTATTAGGGACGGTATTCAATAGTTACTGCTCAAATTTGTAAAATTATAGA
The DNA here is from genome assembly GCA_013389865.1 of Piaya cayana. NCBI lineage: Eukaryota > Metazoa > Chordata > Aves > Cuculiformes > Coccyzidae > Piaya > Piaya cayana. The sequence goes on from WAAB01006059.1 coordinate 23,823, forward strand.
TTTTTCCAGATTTTGGTTTTTTCTTTTTTTTTTCTCTGAAGATATTGTTATTATTACAACCTCAATGAAGAGCGGAAAGGAACAGTTAAGAAGTCAAATACACAACTTCAAACTGCATTCTATTTTAAGTTTTGTAGTATGTAGCAGTTATATCTCTCAAAAGAAATGAGGAGAAGGAATTACACACATTAAAATCAGAGAACAGCCTAGTACATCTTTATTATCCATACTCAAGAAACTTAACATTAAAGGGGAAAGTCAACCAGCAAAAATTCCAAATGTAATTAGTTAAAAAAACACAATGAGCTTGTGGGTTGGAAAATGAAGTATTGATTATAATTATTTTAATGCATACTCTGGCTCTGCATAATCATCATTAACTTTGTACACAACTTCTCTAGTGCAGCACTGTATTTCCTTCAAGGAATGCAGTAGCATTTCATTGCATAGAACAATGTGTCAGAATCATTGACTGAAGCATTTCTCTTAAAAGCCAGGATTATTTCTATGTTATTTTCAAATGAGAAGGTAAGTGCTTTGCATTTATATACATGAGAGCTATACAAAAGCCAGAGAAGTCAAGAAGATAGCTGGGACTATTTGTGATTTTTTTTCCCATTTGTTTACTGCATGGTCCTAGGCAACTCAATTAATCTCTCTCTGGCACTGTATTCTCATGTGAAAAGCAAAACCAGAAGTAAAGACATTACAGGTTTATGTTAAAGTGATTTTTTTTCAGATTATAGAATACAAGATACTATATGATAGTACACAGTGCTAGTGGAACTGGGAAATAAATACTTCAACTCAAATGATTCTCCAGATAATAGTCCAAAAACATTCCGTGTAATAAATGCATATTATGCTCCCGTTATCTTAAAAAATTTTGAGTAGCTGTATTTGTTTCTCATGTAACTGTCATTATTTCGTGGTCTATATTCAGATTAGTGGTTTTAAAAAAAAACTTAGCATTTTTAAAGGCCGTTAGTCATATGTCAATTAAATCACCTTACCATATCATCATGCTATGTTCTCTTTCACTACTGAAATCTTAGGTTGGAAAAAATAGAGAAGTATCACAGATCCTAATTTCACTAGTTGCAGAATTTTCTGAGGTGTTGTTCCATTGAGCTACATACTTATCTCTAAGACCTTAGAGTTCTTTTTATCAGGTCTTCCAAACCATAATTTTTTTTTCAATAGCTTTGTAAATCTCAAATGATTTACAGGTTTGAGCTTCATCACAAAACTAGCTTTTCCTCTGTATTTACACAAAAGCAACTACACAAAGGTGAGGCAACATTAGCCCTTTGCAGTCCAGTATTCCTGGTACTTGTTTTCTAATGATATCTTAAAATTGCACTTTCATAAATGGCCATGGAAATCTGTTGTCAAAAAGATCTGCTTCCTCTCCCTTTCCATTCCCAGTATACAATTCATTCTAACAAAGTGGCATCCACTGCTGCATTGCAGACCTATGGAGATTGCTCCAAAGTATCTTTTTTTCTTGAAGTGTCAGTCTTATCCTTATATCAGTCAAGGAAGGGTTAGGAAAACTAAATAACATCCAAATGGAACATAGTGTAATAATTTCAGTGGCCCAGAGGCTTTATTCTCTTTTGGGAGAAGAAAGGAATTTAGTGTGTTAGTTTCTCAACTTTTTGAAGTCTGGAATATGGTGAGACTCCGTAATAATTCAACTAGATAAACCCTCATTGTCTGTAGCTACACATAGAGCACTTGGAAAAATAATTGTGTCTTTGCAAATCTTGGCAAAATTCTGTTGTGTGCTGCTATAAAATGCACCCTTCTTTCTATTTTAAAACTCATTCTGTTCTGCTTGGTTTGAAAGCTACACTTGATCTATCATGTCTTAACTACTTCCACACAACCTATGGAAAAGGAAAATGAATGTTGTTCAACTCACACACCAATAGAAACTGCTCTCAGACTTCAGTAGCAGTCTCTGAATGTTGTTGTTTACTTGTCTGGCAGTGTTTTATTGCTTTGTTTACTACTAAGTGGTGCTGGCACACAAGATGTTACAATAATTGGCATATGCTAGCCCTCCCTCTAAGATACAAATAATTTTTACAAATTAGTAAACATTGTTGATTTAATGTTCTTTATGAATTATCCAGAAAGATAAATAAAATAAGAAGTTCATATTGTTAAATGTTTTAAATAAGTGACAGTAAGGCCCTTATTTTCATGTCTGCTCCAAAATGCTTACATATTTGGATTGTTAGAGTTATATGTCCCGAACAATACAAATAGCATTAATTTTCTTGCTGTTGGAATTTACAAATCACTAGGTTTTAAAATGTTTATCTTAATATGAATGTTGCTGCAAGTGAATGATGCCAATTTCCTAATTCAGTAAATACAGAAACCTGGTAATTTAGCAGGAAAAGCCCATCATAGTTAAATAGAAATTAATCAGATTTTAAACACTTTTCATAAAAGACAGCTGTTCAAGGTTCTACCTTAATATTATTGACTTATCTATTTAATGTGTTTATCAATGGGAACTATATAATGCAGTTTTTTTCTTCCAGTATTTTTAAAATGTGGCATTATTTAAGCATTAGTGAAGATGTCTGTCCAATAAATGGTTATGTAAACAAACACAAAAAGCCATGGTGTCAGCTTTGTGGCACTTAGCTAGAATTCTAAATATCTCCCCTTGGGGCACCAGGTGCACAGCCAAGGAATAATTTACATGGGAATGTTGAGTAAAACAAAGAAAGAACTTTAGTGATATTTTTCTAGAAGTTATCTTAAATGAAGTTAAACCATTTTAACTATATGGTGCTTCTCCATTAGAGATGACTTTGGAGCTAGCAGATGATTGGAAAACTTGTAAGATCTTTTTGATGTGTTGAAATTGCAGATGTGTGGGGAAGATGGGATTGTACAGGCCCCAAAGCAAGGCTATTAAATACGCCATCCTCATGGACAAGTTTCAAGATTAAATTTTCTGCTACAGGAAGGCAAGAGTTTAATGTAAAACAATGTTAGACAAACCACAGTCCTTGTTACTCAACAGAATGATTTGAAGGAAGCTTGGTACATGCTGACATGAAGAATGTCAATTTTCCTTTACCAGTTTAACCAGCCTAAGGTATACTGCAGCTCTAGGAAAGAAGAACATTGCTAGAAGAGTTTATTCTTGTAAAGAAGAATGACGCTTATTTCAGAGGAAATGGGTTCCTTTTTGTTTATATAGTGGAGCACCACCATGCCTATATCAAATCTGGATCTCTTTGGTAATCTAGAGAAACTACATTTAGTGATGCTTGTTTATACTGCCTATTTAAATGTGATAATAATGCTTGCTAATAGGAATGAAAATGTATAGGTAAGTTTTTAAATTCTGTTGATGTTTATTTTGAATAAACATATAGCAAGGGTTACAGGTGGGGGTAGTAACTGCCAGTTACTTATAGCTAAGAAATGCCTCACTAGTGTTCATTCCTCAAATTCTTTTCAGTCGCATCAGTCCACTCTTCTGTGTCTTCCCAATGACTTAGTGTGTCCTGCTGTGAAGATTTCAAACTAAGCATTTAGCTTAATAGTGTGGCTGCTATTATTCAAAAGTAACTGCCTAGTTCCAGTTATTTTAAATAGGTCTATATTACAGTATTACGCTACAGTATTTGCACCATAGATTCTGAGCATCTTCTAATATGTTAAAGAAAAATAAGTATAGTCATAATAAACATGACAAGTCCACATGTTCAGTTAACTTAGTATGAGCATATAAATGTGAAGGGGCCAATGAGAAAACAAAAACATGTAGCATTATAGGATCTTGGAACCATAGAACGATTTAGGTTGAAAGGGGCCTCTGGAGGTTACTTCATCCAACCATTGCTCAAAGCAGGACTGTTCATAACTTGTTGCTCAGGGCTGTATCTGGTTCAGGCTTGAAGAGCCCTAGGGATGGACGTTCTACAGCCTCTCTGCACAAACTGTTCAGTATCTGACCACTTCAGGGTAGAACATTTTGCAAATATCTAACCAGAATTTACTGTGTTCTGAGTTGAACCTCTTCTTTTACATCATGTAGAGGAAAGAAAAACATAAATCTGCCACCCTTGCCATCTTTAAAATCACTAGAAACTTCAGTATATTTGGAATAATAGCTTAACTTAGTTTTGCTGTTCCTCTAATAACTAAAGTCTTAGAGCTTCATTTTCCCAGGGAAGAAAAAGTGTAACATGAACACTTGGTCATACATGAGGGGCTAATCAAAGTCACCACATTAAAAGTCTGTGTACAAATAGACATATGGGTGTACATTTAAACATGCAAAGACAATTAAAACACATTCAATCATAGGGACATAAGTCCCTCTGTCTATTTTTGGGTTAACAGAGTCAATTAATAATGTAAATTTATATTAAAAGTAGATAGCAGGATTTCAGTGGAATATAAAATGCTGGAAATCTGTGCTCAAGGGATCTGCAAATTCATGACGTAAAGTGCATTCCTGCCCCTGCCCTGCCCTAGGATATGTTATTATAGAGGGATGAAAATTTCCTTTCACATTTTGAAACTGAGAAATCACTGGATGGACATCACTCAGTTTCCACCACAGGTTATCACATCTGTTTTGGGATGTGGTCATGTTTACTTGTTTACAGTACATGACTATAAAAAGTGATGAAAGTGAGAGAGGCCGCTATTAAAATTACCTTTCAAATTTTAGACATGTTCACATTGTTGTTTTCATTTATTAGCTCTAAACTCATAATTTTAGGTTAAAATCATCAAACTCATTAGGTTAAACTCATTAAACTTCTTTTATTTTGTTATTTATTTTTCTCTATGCTTCAAAAATGGAATAGCACCAAGTATTTCAAGGTAAGAACTGTGTTCTCAAGAAGCAGTGAAGGGTCTTTTTATAGAAGTGAATAGAGGTGCTACTAGTAAGAAAGTATAGTAGTAAATGGAAGGAGGATGTATTCTGCTGAACTGTTCTACTTGTTTTTCTATTATGAAATAAAAAATATCACAGATTTGAGACCAAAATGCTTTTTTGCAGATGCATTTGTGTGTGCACTCTATCTCTCTCTCTCTCTCCCTCAGACACTTTAGGTATCATTAAATAAAACAGCACTAACGTCCTGTCTAATGATAGGTAATGATACAAAGGACTACTGCATATATGCATGTGCACTGGGAACTGATGTTAATTTCATTTCCCTCTGTCTGCTTATAAACCATAGGTTATCAGCAACACACATTTCTCTATGCACCAATGGTCTGAGAATTTTTAGGCATAATCTGTGCTAGTCTGTGAGAATAAAACCATTTTACACTTACAACAGGTGTTTTGATATATCTACATGTTTTATAGGCTTTCTTATATGTTAAGAGATGAACGCCTTCCTGATACTTAACATCACATAAATTTAATTAAAGATCCATCTTGGTTTCATCGATGACAAGGAGTAAATACTGAATACCATAAAAAATTATTGAGGTGGTCACCTGAATTTGTTTTCCATTGGTGTGGCTTAAAAATAATTTTAAAACCTGGCAGTTTTAACAAATAATAATACTCTGAGAATACGCAGAAACAAAGGTACTGGGTGAGAGAGACAGAAATTGGCTTGAGCAAACAAAGCCCACCACTAAAATGTCATTAAAATTACTTGGCAGTTCTGACTGTCTTTTCTGACTAACTTTCATCAATCTATCTCTGCAGTGATTCGTTGGCTTTCCTTAGGAAATAAACAAATTCACATTCATACTTACAGACTATAAACCAGTAACAAGAAAGGTGGTCACTTGGGAAATGTGTATTTTAATAGGATTGCCAACAGAATTGTTTAGGTTTATGGCATGAGATTGCTCTGAGCAAAATAGTTTTCCTCCAACATCACACTTCCTGAAAATTTACATGTCTTCATGAACATAGAAATAAGCTAGATTCCTGTATTGATCTTTTGAAGACTAGCAAAGTTCCATGGATTAAAGTGGATTTCATCTTTATAGTCTGTTTTTCTTCTGGAAAGGTTCTGCAGTATTTCAAAAACTACAAATTACTTTCTGTGAAAGGCACAGCAGATCTCTTACATGTAAATTTTAGAGTCGTATGGCTCTATTAATTGTCATAGAATCCTAAAACTAGAAGAGATCTTGTAGCAGAATCAGCTACACATGTAGCTGATAGTTTCTTATTTTCTTTCATATTTTCTTTTTATTTCATGTTTTTAGAATTCTAATCTAGTTGTTCCTTTCTTCAACGGTCTTTCCAGTTTTGATCTATACCTTTCGTTATATGGCAAGTCCAAAACTCATGAAAGCCTTCAGCTACACAAATGCAAAGTGTGGATAGCAGAGAGGCATAGCTTAAGTGTTCTGTAAATTATGCTGCTGTTTATTTATCCTAGTTTGATGACTGGCTTTTTTATAAACAGCATGATGATGTTGCATCATAATCAGCTTCTAATGCACAGTAACTGCAAATGCTTTTCAACAGAACTGCTATCTAATGGTTATCTTGCATTTGTGCAATTTCCACTACTTGTATGTTCCTGTTAATCCTATAATAATAAATAGAGATCAAGTACTTCCTTGAACTCATGAAGCATGAAAAATTACTATAATCAAATAATCCTTGTTTTTATAATCTAACTTCTAGTACAGAGTCAGTAGGAAGCCCTATTAGATTGCTAAAACTATTGATGCAACATTTAATGTTTTATCAACAACTCGAAGAAGAGCTTCTGACTTGATAGTTCCATTGAAATAACAAGCAAACATTACTGTTGTAATAATAGAAATGTTAGCATAAATGTTAGTGTAATAAAATGTAATGTAGAACAAAAATAAAATGTAGAGTGTGGTTCTTTTTAGTGACAGATGCATGCTTAGAGGAAAAAAAGGTAAGGAAGTATTTTAAAGTGCCTCTTTCCTTGGCATGAAGTATGCAGCAAATAATTAAATTATTCATTGTGAAATTCTTATGTCTGTTAAATAATGTAGCAGTGTAGCACAATCCACATGAATGGAAACAACTGACTAATCCTTATCTGGATCACACTCATAAGCAAAACTGTATCAGCAAAGTTTCTATTGTAAGCTTTTTCTATATGCTTGTCCAGAATGTACGTTAAATCTTTTCTGACCTATTTAACTTTTAATGACGATAAATGCGGTTGAAAAATTAATGACTGGATCCAGGAAGAATAGAAGAAGAAAATTACCAGATCTGGCAAATATTTTTTATATTGTTTTAGAAAGTGTTGATGCCCAAAATGTGGATGCTAGTGTTTGATTCATCTGCTGTTTAAAGAAATGTTCTTTTATCAAAGTGTATCTGTGCTTAGTATGGATGAGGACTCTTGGAGTGCAATTTGAAACACAAGTCAGAGATGAAAAATTGGTTGGAGCTGGCAGTAACAAAACTGAAAGAACAAAGAAATTTAATGTATAGGAACCTAGAGAAATGAGCAGACTGAAACCCACATGTAAGTTTTCTGTCCTTCCAACCATATAATATTTTTCACTGGTGCATAAGTAGGAAATAAGCTGAGAAATGACATGTAAGTAGATATCAATTAATTTCAGTTCCCAGAACTTATCTCTTTGATTTTTGCTTTAGTTTAAGATCACGTTTAATTTAAGATTATGCTTTATTACTGTGCACCAAATAGTGAAACACTTCTGCTTCCACCTCTGCCTCCCCTTTGAACTATCTAATTGAAGTCTGAATTACATTGAACTTTGCTTTCTTAGACTTTGCAATGGGAAGGTGATAAGGTTGAGAAATCCCAGAGCACTACTGTCTTTACAAGCTTATTTATTTGGAGAATAACTCTCTGCTAATACTAAAAAGATATTTGGCTTAATATGAGCCTTAACTTAGTTCAAATTCAACTTTATGACTTGTTTGCCCTTCTCCCTTAAAGAAAGAGAAACTAGAGAGTCATGCAATATACAATTCAAATGGTCCTAACGTCTTTAAGCTGTGCAGCTTTATTGAGGTAAACGGAATGCTTTTTTCAGGTAGCTCATTTGTGACAGCAGTGATTACAGTTGTTAGCAATGTGATATGATGGATTTACTGCACATTTAATATGTAAGATATCAAACTCTAATACCTATTTACCCCTGCTCTTGCTGTGTCTCAAACATATTAGTGATTTTTTTTTATTTAAATCTCCCATGGTTTTTTATTTCCAATTCTACCCTAACATAGAGCTTGTAAAAATATATATTTTAGATGGAAAAGACAGCCACAACTTTAAATTAAAACCACTAATGACAATTGGTACTTAATATCTCAAGACAAACTTCCTAATATTCCCAAATGCTGGATGTACTCTGAAATTAGGAAGTGCTTATTTTAAAAACCCTAGTTCAAATTCTCACTTTTGCAGCAATAAACTTAAAGAGCACAGCAACTTCAAAGGTAGACCACCCTTCTGCAGTCCCATTTGCAGCAGAAAAAAGATGCAAAGGCATGCTCTGCCTTATGTTGATTTCCTAAGTGTAAAGGGTTCAGTAGAATGGAGCAAAATTCCTCAGTGTCTGATCCCTACTTTTATAGTCTCTTGGCTATAAGGGAGGATATGTCCACCTGTTATCAACTTTTACCCTGTCTGTGAAAACCAAGTAAGAATGTCAGATATGTATGTGAATATGTATTCCTTAGCACAAAAAAAGGTATTTAAAGACAGACTGTGTTTGTGTGATTGTTCTGTTTTCAATTTCTTACTGCAATATACATGTAAAAGTCCTCGATTTGAGCAGATTTTTTGAAACAAGAAAAACACAGCTGATGAATCTTTGAGTCTGGAAGTGTTCAATCCTGCTTTCCAATATATTATTGTACATAATAGAGATGATTAACCGATTAGGTATTAAGCGTACATGAGTTTCCTTGCTTCTAAGAAATGACTTTGTTCTGGGACTTACACAGCTATTGTAATTTATAACAGGGATCATATTAACACTAAGAATGTTAGCAGAGCAATGAGAATATGCTATTTTCACAATACTTAATTTCCCAGCTGGATCTTTGAGCTTTAATTTCACTTGTGATTATGTCATCGTCAAGACATTATACGTAGTACTTCTCTTTGTCACTTACATATTATTAAATTTGATTCTTCAACATAAAGCTTCCTGAATTTTGTTTTATATTATTTATTTTAAATAAATACTTATAATGCTGTTCTAATTTTTTTTCCTGAAAACAGTAGGTAAAATAACTGCTTTCTCAGTAACTGCTAATATGCATAGTAATATAATCCAATACAGTTGTAAAGTTATTTTTGTGGGTTTGGAAGGAGGTAGAGAGAGAACTTAGAGTGTTATGTTTTTATCCTAAATAAATCAATATTTAATCATATTTATGTGTATTCTAATTATATAACTTATTTACTCTATAGTACAACTAGTATCATAAATGTGCAGCCAATGAAAACCATTTAATGTTGGTTTTGATTAATAAGAATTTTGTGTTGCTGGAAATTGAAAATCTGTAACAACATTATTTGTATCTTTTACAATATTAGATACTAGGTTTTGAAACTAGCACAAACTCTTCTCCTTTTTCATGGGGAAAATTCCCAATTTCAGATATGCTTTGCATCTTGTAGGTATAGAACAGATTTTATCTACTTGACTAGCATTTAGCTGTATATTCAAAAAGATATAAAGCATTCTGTTATTGTGGTACAATATTAAGTTATAAAAATCAGAAAATACATATTACTTTCTAACTGACTCAGGCACAAAGTGGTTATTTATATCCATTCTGTAGTGGTTATTTATATCCAGATCTGTTACTGTTATCATGTTATCATTGCCTTGGTTTTAGTAATGTTGAAGCCTCGAACAGAATGATGACTCATTCAAGAGATAATCTCGTAATAATTCAAAAGATCCTAACATTTAGGTATATGATAGGAGATTGCAGATGCAGAAGTTCAAAGAAAAAAAGACAGTAGTTGTGGACAGCTTAACCGAGATCAGAATTCCAAAGTGCCCTAGAAAGATTTCCTTCTGCATACGAATCTTCTTGCTCACGTAACACTTTGTAGACAAACATCTTAGCTGGAATATTGGACAAGAACAACAAACCAGTGTTCTAGTGTTTATGTAAGAACTGTCTTATGCAGTTGTAAAATACCAGCAAATGTTCATATTGATAAAGCAGGATCTTCTGATTACATTTTTTCTCAGAAGGGAAACCCGTTTCCAAGTCATCCCATAAGCACTGTACCTGCACTGTGCAGATTTCAATTATGTGAACTTCTGTCTCTGTTTCCATTACTTTTGTAAATGGTTCTTTTGTGTGTGTGTGTGTGTTACTGTATGATCTGTCAGTACTTCTCTCTCTTGGGACAACCAGAAGGGCTTCTAAGTGGAGCCAGATAAAAACACAATTTTTTTTTCCTATTACTTAGAAGTACTTTAATTGACCTTTGGGAAAATATTAACATTTAACACCAGTCAAATCTGTATGTGTTACAAGTGGTGCAGATGCTAATCTGTTTCTTCTTTTTTCATCAGGACATGTCAGTTCTTACATTTTATATTGAAGGATTATTTATGTGAGTTACTAGCACTGCTTAATACCTGTTAGTTGAATTGGTTTAATGCATCCTAGGATGGATGATTTGCAATTAAATACGCAGTACTACATCCTGTGCTGAACCATTTGAGTCCTTGGGCTTAATAACTTTGTCATGTTTTTGTAGAATGTTTTTACAAATATTATGAAAAACCAGCCAGTCCAATGGAATTTTAAAAGATGGTTAGCTTTGCAAATTACTTTCTAATGGATTTCTCCCTAGCTATAAGAAAAGAACATTTTCAGCTTGTTTGAAAATTTGAGAAGTGTTAATTGAGGGTTGGCACTGTGATCTGATTTGGAAGTAGGAGTTGCCATACAGGAAATAAGATACGAATAAGTTAGGGATAAGTAATCAAACTTGAAGGCGAAAGTAGCAACTTGTATTTGGTGCTATAGATCTGGGCAAAAGAAGGGGAATGTAGCAAGTGAGACAGAGATGCTGAAAAAAATCGTCAAGGTAATTCTTTGCAGCAGCATTCTAGGTGAATAAAGGAGATGTAAAATAGTGAGACCATGGAAGTTAGCGCTATCTTTACAAAAGAATAAACTTATTTCTAAAATCAGGAAAGTGGGTTTTGCTTTCCAGTGTGTACTTGCCACCTTGCACAGAACGCCTCTGAACCACTACCCTTTTCAAAATGTAACTGGTTATGCTCTTAAGCAGATTCATTCACCTTGTTTAGTTCCTTGTTCCATCTGACCTCAACACATATAGCAGGGTTGTGTGCCATCTGACCATTTTGGGAATTCCATAGGTATAAGAGTATATGTATGTTATTGTAGTACTTAATGTCTTTATTTTCCTATGTATTTTTCTAAGTATTTGTATTTTCTAAGGTATTTTGGTAGGAATGTTGTAACATGATCTCAGATAAATATGAAATGGTACTTAACCTGTTACACATTTTTAACTGAAATATGAAGTAAAGCCCTAAGAGATGTCTCCCATCATGTCTGGATTGTGCTTATCACTAACAGAAAGAGGTAGCTCCATTTTTTTCATAGCATGTGTGATATTCTAGTGAAACTGTTTATTTTTCCAAGAAGGTCTGTTCTTTCAATTACATGTGAGTGATAGCGTTCAACTATCTCACTCAACTGTTTGAAAAAGAGGCTCCTACACTAACATATTTAATTACTTCATGGCAAATCCTCTTCTTATTTCATCAAAACAATCTCCTCTAGACTATAGATTCTTCTTTGCTGGCATTGATTTCCTAATAGTCAGAAGAAGTTAATGAACTCTTAATTAACCAAGAAATACCTTGAGAAGTAGTTGTGGAACTGCAATAACAGAGGTTTTTTTCTATGCTTACTTTAAAATTTTTTTTTTTCTTTCAATACTCTGCTCTGTGATATTTTCCCATTCTTTCTTGACAGAACATAGTTATAGAAATGACTGAAAACCTGGATCACAGTATTTGAAAAAGGAGAATTTGGTAATGGTTCAGATGGATGTAACTTGTTCCCAAAGCATACCTAATGTATTTCAAATTATGAAAATGTAGTAAATTGAATATAAATTGCAATGTACATGAATTATAGTATTTTCTGACCAAATAACAGTGATGAATAGCTCTATTCACATGTTTTTATGAAAAAAGTGTATTTGTGAGCTTTTTTCAAAGTTACTCTATCACATTACTTTTCTAGACCCATCTGCTATGATTTTTAATGAGATATTGACAATTATGATGAGAGTAGGTCCTTCCTGAAACTGCAGTTATCTATAATTCAATATTCATTCTAGGCAGGCAGAGATGAATATATATATATTTAAATCAAAGGAGGAAAAATATAACTGACAAGAAGGTATGCATTGCATATAGAAGTTTCATGGCACTTGCTAGATTTATCATAACAGGAAGTTTGTAATAGGATAACATTATGTGATTGGAACTTGATTAACAATGTCATCAGCTAGTCATGGGTGTGTAATCAGAAGTGACTTGTTCATGTTTTGCATGTGTGTTGTTTACTTACTATTAGACCTGTGATCTTCCAGGGAGCCTGTGGAAACTAAGCAACAGCCAGCACTTGAAACCACAGACTAAAGAGTTTACATGAAAATTTATATTATTGGAACACAGAATTTAGTTAAAGAAAAATAAAACCCAAAATAGATGGTTAAGAGTGAAACTCATGGTTTCTCCTGAAGGTTGTGCCCTAAGTATATATTTCATAGAATCATAGACTCATAAGAATAGTTTGGGTTGAAAAGGACCTTAAAGATCATCTAGTTCCAACCCCAGTGCCACGGTAAAGGACGCATCCTGCTAGATCTGGCTGGCCAACCTGGCCTTTAACACTTTCAGGGATGGGGCATCCACAGCTTCAATGGGCAGCCTATTTCAGTACCTCAACACTCTCATTGTGAAGAAATTCTTCCCATTTCTTGCAAAATTCCTGTTGCTGTGTTAATGTAGGACTATATAGTATTTTCAGAGGTATTGACCCCATCTGCTTCTAAACTCATAACTGCTGTAGCTACTGGCCCTGTTTACTGAGAAGTGTAAACTCTAAAGCATGTTTCATGGAACAGTCTGCCCAGGGCGGTCGTTGACTCACCTTGCCTGAAGGTGCTTAAGGTGCAGGCGGATGGGGTACTGAGGGGCATGGTTTAGAGATTGATGGGAATGGTTGGACTTAATCATCTAGTGGGTCTCTTCCAACCTGGTGATTCTATGATTCTATGAAAGTAATGGCTGTAAGCAGGCTGAATATCAACTGTTTTGTGATTATTGCTTACTTGTATGCTGTGCCATCACTGGAGATATTACAGAGGATGAAGCTACTTCATGTTTAGTTCAGTACGCTTGGATAGCTGTGCAGAACAGAGGACATGCTATAAGCACTTTAGGTTAGATCCCATAGCTTTTGTTTATGTGCCTGCATGCCCATATGCCACTTTCTTATAGAGGCCAGGTTAAGAAGGCATTCATAAAACAGTTCACTATGAATGAGAGCCATTTCAACCCAGCCCACGTGTCAAACAAGCAAACAAACAAACAGTGAACTCCCTATCCTAGTTGATAAATATTATCCCAAAGCTGAATAAATATGTCTTATCTGTAGATATTGGTGTGTAATGCTTGAATTCTTGATGCTTCAGTATAAATCAAGATGTGAATTGCAGAGCTGGGTGGTTTTTTGCTCAGAAATACCTTCATAGCCCTGTTCTGTAAATGTAAGAATGTTAGCATCAGCTAGGAATTGAGTTAACCCCTGTGAGTTTAAGGGGATATCAGATTCTACCCTATATGTCAAAACAGGGCATTTGTATCACTGCTCAAGCAAATATTGAGACGAGACAGATAGCACAGTAATTTAAACAGTAGAACTATAGTTAACTTCTACATATCAACTGAATGTAGCAGTGTATGTCTCTTTATTCCATATGTATTCTGCTTGGATGACCAGGCCTGTATCAGAAATGGCGTGACCAGCAGATCCAGGGAGGTTATTCTCCCTCTGTACTCAGCACTGGTGAGTCCGCTCCTTGAATCCTGTGTTCAATTCTGGGCCCCTCACCACAAGAAGGATGTTGAGGCTCTGGAGTGAGTCCAGAGAAGAACAACAAAGCTGGTGAGAGGACTGGAGAACAGGCCTTATGAAGACCGGGTGAGAGAGCTGGGGTTGTTTAGCCTGGAGAAGAGGAGGCTGAGAGGAGACCTCATTGCTCTCTATAACTACCTGAAAGGAGGTTGTAGTGAGGAGAGAGCTGGCCTCTTCTCCCAAGTGACGGGGGCAGGACAAGAGGGAATGGCCTCAAGCTCCACCAGGGGAGATTTAGGCTGGATGTTAGGAAAAAATTTTCACATGAAGGGTCACTGGGCACTGGAACAGGCTGGCCACGGAGGTGGTTGATTCACCTTCCCTGGAGGTGTTTAAGGCACGGGTGGAGTAGGTGCTAAGGGGCACGGTTTAGTGTTTGATAGGAATTGTTGGACTCAGAGATTTCATGTATGGAAAATGAAAGTTTTTAAGCAACCCATAAAATGTGTAGCTTAATGCCTGATGCTTCCAGGCTTAGACCTGCAAGTTTCAGTTTGGAGTTTTAGTGTCATTGTTGACATTATAGCAGTGTTCGTATGTATCATAGATTACGTGGAGAAGAGAAGTTATCCCTGTGTTCAATAAATAATTATTTATACATGCTGGAAAAAGAAGTGAAAGCTTGAACTTAATTCTGATTTACCTGCTGCATCTGGATTTCAGGGAAGTACTTAAATCAAGGTGAATATATTGTACAGATTAAGTCTCATCCGTAATTAAACTAGACAGAATATATGACAGCTTAGATTTTAGAAAGAATTAAAACATATTTCAACTACTTGCTTTAAGGCCAGGATAGCGAGGAAATAACCGTGAATTTCTGTGAAGGGATGCAATCTGAAAAGTCTGAAAATGTATGTTAAGTTGTAGTGTGAAGTAAAAGTTTGCAGTGTGCTCTAGTGCGAAGTATACACTTCTGTCATTCTAAGAAGTGGCAATAGATCTATTTTATACAAGGATCATGACTGAGAATAAGAAAACTTTTGGGATGAAATACAAATACATGAGGGAAAGGAAAGTGAATTTTTACAATATGTGTAGAGTAAAAATGTCATATTCTGTGCTTGGCTGGGGAAAGAACTGTGAATAACTGATTTATAGTGTTGTAGCCTGAAGTGGAATTACAGACTTTTCTAGCACACACTGTAGAGGCTACGACATGCAAAGTACTTCAATTATTCATAAAGCCTTCGCAAAACTCCCATTTTGAAGATAGAAAAGTTTACTTGTGCAACGATTGCCAGCTAAAATGTACAATCACGCAAAATAAGGCCTTAGTTTTGTGTAGAAAATAAAAGTTTCTTGTGGAATTAAGACAGAATAGTTTCTCAGGAGATTATAATTTTGAACTCTAATTGAGGAATAACTGCAAATGAGGAATACACTCTACATTTTCTGTGAGGTTAGGGTTGAAAACAAAGAGCTACTTTGGATTAGCTAGTGCAATATAGACCTATGTGTTAGTTTATGTCCTTGCAATTAGTTAATACAGTTTTATGTTATAGCTAAATAACAGATATTAAGGCTTTGAATACCTAGTGGTAATTCTATACAGTACTATTCATATAGACTTTGTTCATGTCTTCACCTTCAGAAGCACTGCATTCATTCAAGTGAAAAAAAAATAGGTCAAAAATTCAGTCTGTTTGGCAGTTATCTATTTTTCTAAATAAATTTCAGTATAGTGAATCTTGAGATATATAATACTTGGGTAGATAGGCTTGGCAGAAAATTTTGGAATGTATCTCAACCATCTGTTGTTGTTATTTGGTGGTTTTGTGAATATATAATATTGAAATATGTATACAAATTATCTGAACATTCATGTACATGTGTGATTCTGGTGATTTATTGAAAATAGATTAAAAGACCAGCAACAGAGAGGTTGTGAAAAAAGTTCAGTGTATGTTCTCTGTTAATGCTACGGCTCATTGCCCAGCTTTCATTGTATGCATCCGCATAAAGCAGGGACATTAATTGCAGAACTTTCATTGTATGCATTTGCATGAAGCAGGGACATTCTACTGTCTCTGTCTATAGAATTTAATGACAAGTACAGACTAAGTAATACTCCTCAGATTAAATATGAAATATCTTGAGATTAAGCAATATACATTAATTATGACTGACACCTTTATTAAAATGGGTACTGAGTAGGCACACAAGAAAATTAAGTAGTAAGATAACTGAAATAAAGTAAATTAATAGACATTTTCTAGAACAGTAGGTTTAGCAGACATAAAACTCTACAATTTCAATAAATGAGAAGTCTGGTGAAAACAAGTTTTTCCTTTAGGGCTCAGTTTCAAATATATATATTTATATATAATTTATTCTTGCAGTACTTTATAAATAACCAATTTGATAGGGTTTTAAAATAAATTTATTATCAACTGAGGAAATATTGACATTTTCTCTGTTCTTTTCTTTGATAATTTGGCATGCGGAGTGGTGAGCAAGAAAGAAGCAAGTCTTAATTTTTAAAACGACACCATGAATTCCTACAAGTAATAAGAAAATGAACATGCATAATTTTGTGTTTTCAGTTTATCCTTAGAGAATACAAAAGAGTTTTACTCAGAGAATGATTATCAAACACAGATCCTATAATCTAGCTATTATTCAACCTGTACATGGCTCTATGCGTATATGAAATGAAACTTTTAAGTCCCAGTCCTATTTGAATACAGTGT
The DNA here is from genome assembly GCA_013389865.1 of Piaya cayana. Classification (NCBI taxonomy): domain Eukaryota; kingdom Metazoa; phylum Chordata; class Aves; order Cuculiformes; family Coccyzidae; genus Piaya; species Piaya cayana. The sequence goes on from WAAB01006059.1 coordinate 40,671, forward strand.
TGAAATTTTATTCGTCAGTATTTTTCCACCAGTGTCACTAGAAGCACAGATCTCCTGTAAAACAATGGCCAGTTTCACAATCTATAAATTTATTTTGTTTTCTGAATTGTACCCTGCTTTTTTGATAGTAAGACCTGAACTTGATTACTGTTCACTTCGTTGCCGCATAATGTACGGTTGACCAAATGCTTAACTATAGTTCAAGTCACTTTCACTACAGGATAAAGTTTCTGAGTTGTTGAACAGTTTTAAAAGACAGTGATATTGTCCCTTTCCAAAATCTGAACTATATTATGATATCCAAATGTCTATTCCACTTTGGGTATTTTATCTGTAGACACATTAGCTAAAAAAATTGTGCAGAACTATTTATATTTGAACTGAACTTAACTATTTATCCTGTTTTAGTGGTTGTTTTGGCAAATGATGCAGTGAACTATCCTGTGAGGTATTCTAAATAGTACTGGGAAAGGGTATGGGATGGTGCCTGAAGACTAAAGAGGGAGTACTGTACTTAGAAAACCTGTAGAATCATAGAATCACCCGATTGGAAAAGACCTCCAAAATCATTGAGTCCAACCATATCCTAAACCCACGTACCTCCTTTACTGCCTTTCAAATACCTCCAGGTGACTTCACTACCTCCCTGGGCAGCTGTTCCAGTGCCTGATGACCCTTTCCGTGCAAAATTATTGTCTGATGTCCAGCCTGAAACTCCGCTGTTAAACCTTGAGGCCATTCCCTCTTGTCCTGTCCCCTGTCACTTGGGAGAAGAAGCCAGCTCCCTCCTCACTACAACCTCCTTTCAGGTAGTTATAGAGAGGAATGAGGTCTTCCCTCAGCCTCCTCTTCTCCAGGCTAAACAATCTCAGCCCTCTCTGCCGGTCTTCATAAGGCCTGCTCTCCAGCCCCTTCACCAGCTTTGTTGCTCTTCTCTGGACTCACTCCAGAGCCTCAACATCCTTCTTGTGGTGAGGGGCTCAGAACTGAACACAGGATTCGAGGTGCAGTCTCACCAGTGCCAAGTACAAAGGCAGAATCACATAACCAGAATTGCTGGTCATGCCATTTCTGATAGAAGCAAAGGTGCCATTGGCCTTCTTGGTCACCTAGGCATACTGCTTTCTTTGCTTTGCATTTTATAAAATGAAATTGCGTACCACATTATTCAAATTTAACAAAAAAACCCCAAACAAACAAACAAAAAAACCCCTTATACAAATCTCCTGTGAAAAGCTTTCTCTGTTTCCCGCTATAGAAGAAGGCAGTTAGAGCAGAGGTTATTTTCGCAACTAGGTGGTTAGTTGAACTACTGATTCACAATCTTAGGTAACTTGAAAAGCTGATGAAAACTCTCTATCTTACATAAAATAAAACTACAAAATACTAAATTGTGAAATGAGATACAGCTTTTTCACCCAGGCCTTTTTATAGTTTTCATCAAAATGTTATTTTGTCTGGAACATCAGGTAATAAGACAGTTGTAAAATTTAATATTAAGTGTCTATGGAAGAGTGATGATACAATTTATTTGTAATTACAGAAGTCTATGGAATACTGGATTCTAGTGGGTCTTTTTTTACTATAAATTCATGTACAGCTCTGTAGAAGGGAACCCATTATGTGACTCATATTTCCTTAAGTGCTCAAGACCATATGTTTCCCTAGAGAACAGAGAGGTATTCTAATTGCAGAATTCTGTCTGGTGGGAATGAGAACACAGAACTGTAATTTGTACTTCAAGTTAATTTAAAATAATGCTTTTATTGTAGTACAATTTGGAAATCTTAGAGATTGAGATACTTTAAAATGGATAGCTATTCTTTTCTTACACTGTTTAAATGAAATATAATTTCAATTGCAGACAATTATTTGTTTTCATTTGAAGATTGCTATCTTGCAAACTTTTGTCTGTGATTTAATCTGTTTGAGGATATTCTCATATGTGAGTTATTGATTTATTAACTCTTCTGCAGGTGCTCAGTATAACTTGATTGGTACTTGATACTATTCACCATTTTATTTTCCTTTCTAAATGTACATTTTAATATTACTCTAAAATGAGTCCACAGATGTGGCTACCAAAGTGTATTATTTTATTCTCCAAATTCCTTGAATATATACGATACTTGATTTAGTAGATATAGCCTATGCAAAAATCAAGAGTTGCACTGAATAAGACCGAATTGGTCAAAAAGTTAATTTCCAGTAGAGAATCTTCAATGCAGATGTTTCTAGAAGTATGTCACATGACTTTGTTATTGACTTAGTGTACACATGGCTTGGAGATAAAAAAATAAATCTTGAGCAGATAGTTTGTAAGTAAGAGTAAGAAAACAGTGAAATCAGAAGTAAAGGAGATACAGGTAC
>WAAB01006060.1:5778-21525 GCA_013389865.1 Piaya cayana
AGCTTCGTTGCTCTTCTCTGGACTCCAGAGCCTCAACATCCTCTTGGGGTGAGGGGCCCAGAACTGCACACAGAATTCAAGGAGCGATCTCCCCAGTGCCGAGTAGAGGGAGAATAACCTCCCTGGACCTGCTGGTCACACCCTTTCTGATACAAGCTAGGATGCCATTAGCAGACGGACACACGGACACGGAAACCCGGACACACCGACACACGCACACAGACACGCGCTGAGACTTGGACACACGGACACTCATCCCTGGACACGGACCCGCCCGCGCTCCACCCCTCTCCCCGCCGGCCCCTCCCTCGGCTGCGGGCTCAGCGCCTGCGCGGAGCCGCCTGCCTGCGAGCCCCATGGCGAGCGCGGGGCCCGAGCCGGGCGGAGCCGGCCCGGCCGCGGTGAGAGGGAGGGAGACGAGGGAGAGGAAGGGGGAAACAGGGAGAGGGGGAGAGAAGGGGGGAAACAGGGAGAGACAGCGCCGGGGCCTAGCGGGCACGGCCGCTCCTGTTAGCCGTGGGGCTGGGGGTGGGGTTAGTGCTGTCGTTTTGCTTCCTCCTCATCTTCTTATATTATTATGTATTTACATTCTATATATATCGCTTTGATGTTGTGCGTTATATTTATTAGAGATTCCGTCACGTTATTTTGTGATATTATCTCTTACTTCATTATTATTGATATTACTGTTGTTACATTGGAGGGCCTTGCCCGCTGTCTGCCCTCACCCCTCGTGCCAGATTGTTGTTATTGTTACTAAGGCTTTGGAGGGCTCTGCCAGCCACCTGCCCTCACCCTCTTATTAATACTATTATTATTATTAGTAGTAGTAGTAGTAGTATTTGGAGACCTTATTGCTCTCTACGGCTACCTGGAAGGAAGTTGTAGAGAGGAGGAACCGGCCTCTTCTCCCAAGTGGCAGGGGACAGGTTGAGAGGTAATGGCCTCAGCTCCACCAGGGGAGGTTTAGGCTGAACATTAGGAAAAAAAATCATGGGAAGGGTTATTGGGCACTGGCAGAGGCTGCCCAGGGAGATGATTGAGTCACCTTCCCTGGAGGTGTTTAAAGGACAGGTGGATGAGGCGCATGGTTTAGAGGTTGATAGGAATGATTGGACTTGATAATCCAGTGGGTCTTTTCCAACCTAGTGATTCTGTGATTATTATCATTACTATATTGGAGGCCTTTGCCCACTGTCAGCCCTCATCACTCACACCAGATTATTGTTGTTGTTGTTATTATTATTAAGCTGTTGGAGGGCTCTGCCAGCCACCTGCCCTCACCCAGGCCCTGCATTGTTGTTAGTATATTGGAGGTCTTTACCCACTGTCTGCCCTCATCCCTTCAGCCAGATTATTATTGTTGTTATTATTGCTGTGATGTTTTTAGAGGGCTCTACCTGCTGTCCTTCCTTGTACCTTGTGCCAGATTATTTATTATTATCATTATTGTTGTTGTTGATTAAAGTTTTTATTGTGATGCTGTTGAAGGGCTTTGCCTGCCAGGTGATGACGATGATCATAGAATCACCAGGTTGGAAGAGACCCACTGGACCATTGAGTCCAACCATTCCTATCAAACACTAAACCATGTCCCTCAGCACCTCGTCCACCCATCCCTTAAACACTTCCAGGGAAGGTGACTCAACCACCTCCCTGGGCAGCCTCTGCCACTACCCAATGACCCTTTCTGTGAAAATTTTTTTCCTAATGTTCAGCCTAAATCTCCCCTGGCGGAGTTTGAGGCCATTTCATCTCATCCTGTCCCCTGTCACTTGGGAGAAGAGGCCATCACCCTCCTCTCCACAACCTCCTTTCAGGTAGTTATAGAGATCTATGAGGTCTCCTCTCAGCCTCCTCTTCTCCAGGCTAAACAACCCCAGCTCTCTCAGTCGCTCCTCATAAGGCCTGTTCTCCAGCTTTGTCCCTCCAAGCAGTGGGTTCTCCTCTTGCCAGTCCCTCTGGCCACTATTGGGAGATCTTTGCCTGCCATTTGCCCTCATCCCTTGTGCCAGATTATTTATTTAGTAATTAATGAATTTTAATTTTTTTTCTAATTATTCTGTTGGAGGTCTTTGCCTGCCATTGGCCGCTTGTGCCAGATTATTGTTAATATTGTTAATGTTGTTATTATGATGCTATTGGAGAGCTTCGCCTGCCACCTACGCTCATCCCTTGTGCCAGATTATGATTGTTATTGTAACTTCTGAATTTGTCATCCCCCTCTCCAGTTTCACAAGTAAATCCCCTTCTTTGCTGAATTCAGCCAGAGGTTCCCTCACCCCAGTTTTACAAGTAAATCTCTCTCCCAACTGAATTCAGCTGGAGGTTCCTAGAGCTCTGCCTTCCCAGGGTGGCAGGCACAGGATGATTCTGACTGATGTTGCTGTGTCAGAAGTTAACAATCCTCCTCGGAGAGATTAGGAGTGTCCCAGGTGTCCTGAGGAGGAATTCACCGGTAGTTGGAAAGTGTTTAGGTAGAAAGTGCAGGTGTTGCTTAGTTTGTGTTTGAAAAAAAGGTCACCTGTAAGGAAGAGCATTTCTCTTTTCTATATCTCCTTGGCTCCTGGTGGCTGTTGGCATCCAAAGTTAACTATTTGTTGACTTGGTTGTTCCACTTATTCCCCACCATCAAAAAGCAGGTTTTCTGTTTTCATATGCAAATGTGGTACAGACCATGGATATAAAACAAAGCCCTGCCAAAAGCCTTTCTCCTAGAAACAGAGACAAATAAGACAGACACTTGTCTTCTTTGAACAAGTGTGGTGTGGCAGAAGGGAGGGCAGACTTAGTAGGCTTTGCCTTGTGTAGCTGATGTTACATAAATCTTTATTTTTCCTCCCCTAAAAAGATGGAAGACTGTTTGGCAAAAAAAATGGAAATCACTGTTTCAGAAGCCGAAAAACGGACTGGAAGGAATGCCATGAACATGCAAGAAACATACACTGCTTACCTCATTGAGACAAGGTGGGTGACAGGAGCTAACTTCCAGGGTATGTGGATGTACCAGGCAAAGCAGATTCTCTCTCCTTCCCCCCAGAAATATTAAGGTACAGTTGATGACAGGATTTAGTTTGTTTATGGTTTGTTACATGGTTATCAACTTACTTTGGAGGATCTTTTCCCATAAAAACATGGCATCTGGTCTCCAGTTCAGTATTAGTGCTGGTGGTGTATTCGTGTACTGTAATTTTTCCTTTGGAGCTAGGTGGAAAAATGTGTGCTTGAAAGATGTTGCTTTAAGGTGGCATCAACAACTGCTTGGTTATTCCTTAGGCATGGGTTGTATAAATTTATATACAAGTTGTATGTGCAGCTTGTATGTGAGGAAGATTGTGTGTTGTCATCTAAAGTAGTGATTAGTCTTGTCTGGGATCATGAGAAAATAAATAAATCTCATGAATTATGTCATGTGGTCAAAATATAGTGCTCCACTAATATCTGAAGTGTTTTTCTTGATCTAATCACCACATACTACTTGTAGCTGCTCTAAGGCCTAGGGTTAATTAACTGTTTCCTTCCTTCTCACTAGCTTGAACTTTCACTGGAGAACTTGCTGCTTTCAGTCTTCTTGTGTTAGCAAGACTAGTAATACAAGTATGGTAAATACGCTTGGTACTGCCAAGACAACTGGCAATTTGAAGTATTGAGTAGCAAACAGAACTTTAAAATCTCTTCTAACTTACAGTCAGTCACAGATGATTCCTGTTATGCAGGATCATGTTACTCAGCTGAAGCAGGCATTTCAAAATTGGACTTTATTAGGAGTTTTGTCTCTCTCTTCTTCAAAGTAACAGTTTTAACCTTTGGGCCTTGCCTTGGGAATGATCTGCTGTACAGATAAAATCTCCTGAAACAAAACAGTTGCATTGTGTAAGGGCTCTGAAGAGTTCAAATTGAAATACTGTCCCATAAGTCTTCTAGTTACTAGTTAAAAGGCTTCTTGTTTAAGCGATGAGGAGACAAACTGGTCACACTGACTGGAGCCCTACTGTGATACATTTATTGTATTTTTCTAAACTTTAAGGATAAAATCCAAAATAGACATATTTTTTTTTCAAACATTGTAGCTCTTTGGCAGTTGCTCAGATGTTTAAAAAAATACTTTTGCAGTTTATTGATGTTAAAGACCATGTCTTCTTGCAGGAGTAATGTTGTTTTTCTTTTAATGACATTTCTGAAGGAAAAGAGAAGAAAATCAACAATGTTGGTGTCTAACTGTGATGTGAAGTGTACTCTGGTGGCTTCTTTGTGAAGCCCCAGAACGTGCTGACTGGACATCCTTTCCCAGTCATCCTTATGTTACTTTAGAGTCACTCCTGCTGCTCTTTCGCAGTGGTTCTTTCGTAGTGGCAAAATTGCATTTTGCTACCCAGATTGCTTTCTTTCATTAAGATTTATTCTGTAGTCAGCAAATACCAAGACCAATTACATGTTTGTCGTAGAACTGCTGAAAATATGGGTTTGTCACATCTCTAATGACATAGGTTTTCTATTCCTTTTGCTGAGAAAGCAAAATTTCTTGCATAAATATAATTGCTGGCTATTAAATGCGCTTCCTGCTGAGCCTGTAGCTGTAGGTGGGCTTCACAGCAATTTGTCTGTGGGTAATAAGATATTTTGCAGCTGAAGAATAGAATTCAGTTTATAGTAATATAAAAAAAAGACCACTTAATAACAGTTGCATTATGTTCATGTGAACTGGAGTTCTGCCATTAGTGCTATCTAGGATTTCATTTCAATTTGAATCAAGGAATTGCATGCATCTGGGTGAATAAGAGACACAAGGTGAATGCATTTATAACCACTGTATATTTGTTAGAGAACTGGAGCTGAGCACCTAAACTTTTAACATCTTAGTTTCACTGGTGCTGATGAAACTGTTCTCAAAATACAGGTGGTGGTGTTGGTTCCTCTTTCTTTTCAAAATTAAAAGATTTATTGCTATTCTCACACTTCCATGTGATTATTTTGTTCATTTTTTTAGCGCTATTGCACCTCTGTGTAGATCTTTCTTTGAGACAAAACAAACTGCTGCTGTAGACTGCAGTCTCAGCCACTTCCAGAGGTCTGCTTCCTGAAAGCATGTCCTTTAGTCTTGGTTTACACCTTTCTGCATTAGCTAAGTAGATCTTTGTGGTGAGCTATTTCCATTCAATTAGTCTTGAAGTCAGTTTGTTTCAAAGCTTCCCTTAAATGGTATAGTTAACTTTAAATAACTTAGTTTCTGTATTCTCCCTATGAGAACAGATGAACACTTACACCTCTGTGGGAAATGATATTGAGGCAAATACCAATTTTGTATAATTAAGATGTGTAACTACATATTCCTTCTTAAGGTATAGGTGCTGAGCATATCCCTTGCTTTCTGTAAGGGAAACTGTAAATATCCAGGGTCTTACTTCCATTCAGATTTGCATGCTTTTTAGAAATTTCGGCAGCTGTGTCTTATCCAAGAGTCTGCATGGAACTACAAGAACTGAAATAGTATAAAACTCAGAATTTGATTCCCGGTCTTGCACACCTGCTTTTCCATGACAGCACCAAAAGTTAATTAGAACTTAAAACTGCTCTGTGCTGATGGACTTTTAAGTATAGTACGTACAGGGATGCCTTTTTTCCTGTCCTCCTTCAAAGTAAGCTGTTTCATGTTTAGTAATAGGGCACTTCCAGTAAGTTAGCTTGGAAAGTCAGCTGTGATGGAAACAGATCCCTAGCCTGGTCCTTCTGGTTATTTGTTTATTTAAATGTAGCTTTAGGAAGAAGTAACTCAACTTGTGCAGCTAGCTGGCTACTTAATAGCAGATACCTTGGTTTCCAACCCTAGTAGTGCTTACTTCCTTTTGGAGTAATTTGACAGGGTGGCTCACTGTATTTGCTGGTTACTCCTCCAGTATGGATACTGCGAGAGGAATGAACTTGGAAATCAGTAGCCAGCCAGGTCACAGTTAATATGTAGCAGTGCTGCACTGTGGGACTTCAGGAGATTTTCTTTTGTTATGTTTTGTTTTTGTTCTTTTCCCAAAGTCTCCCATTTCCTGATGGGCTAGGTGAAGAACCCAAGCATGTGTTTCCTGGGAAGAGGCACAGAACAAATGCCCACAGAGATACGCTGTCTTCTGATAAAACAAAATGCAGATTTTGGTCACTGAGAGTCAGGAAGACTTGTCTGCTGCCTGCAAAGGAAGTATTGGAAAAAAAGGGAGACAGTCTGAATTCAGCGTGAGCTTTAAACAGGGGATAGTCAGGAGGTGAAAGAGGAGGGGAAAAGCATGAGAAGAAGGTTATTAGGAGTAGTCAGTGTGGGTTTGCCAAGGGGAAATCATGCTTGACCAATCTGATAGCCTTCTGTGATGGCATGACTGGGTGAGTAGATGAGAGAGCAGTGGGTGTTGTCTACCTTGGCTTTAGCAGGATTTTTTGCACTGTCTCCCTTAGTGCCCTCCTAGTTAAGCTTAGGAAGCTTGGGTGAGTGGACAGTGAGGTGGATTGAGAATGGCTTAGATGACATAGCTCAGAGAGTCATGGTCAGTGGTGCAGTCTCATTGGAAGCCTGTGGCCAGTGGTGTTCCCCAGGGATCAGTACTGGGCCCAGTCTTGTTTGACATGTCCATTGGTGAATTGCATGATAGGACAGAGCAAGTTTGCTGATGACACAAAACTGGGAGGAGTGGCTGATATCTCAGAAGGCTGTGCTGCCATTCAGTGAGACCTGGACAGGCTGGAGAGTTGAGTGGGGAGGAACCTAAGGAAGTTCAACTGAGAGCGGAGTTCTTCGCCTTGGGAGGAATAACCCAGTGCACCAGGACAGGTTAAGGGTTGACCTGCTTTCCTACAGGAAAGGACTTGGGAGTCCTGGTGGACAGGTTAGCCATAATCCAGAAACGTGTCCTCATGGCCAAAGCCAGTGGTGTCCTGGGGCTCATTAGAAGTATGACCAGCAGGTTTGAGAGTGGGCTCCCCAGGTCAAGAAAGACAAGGAACTACTGGAAAGAGTCCAGTGGAGGGCCACAAAAATGCTTAAGGGCCTGGAGCATCTTTCTTATTAGGAGAGGCTGAGAGACTTGCATTTTTTTAGACTGGAAAAGGCTGAAAGGGGATCTCGTCTATGCTGATCCATATCTATATGGTGAGTGTCAGTCACATGGGGGCCAGTCTGTTCAGTGGTGCCCAGTGACAGGACAAGGGGAAACAGGTACAAACTGGAACACAGGAAGTTCCACCTGAACACGAGGAAAAGCTGCTTTCCTATGAGGGTGATGGAGCACTGGAACAGTGGAACAGATTGTGGAGTCTCCTTCTCTAGAGATATTCAAAACCTGCCTGGATGTGTTCCTGTGCAACCTGCTTTGGGTGAACCTGCTTTAGCAGAGGGATTGTACTGCGTGATCTCCAGAGCTCCCTCTCAATCCCAGTCATTCTGTAATTCTGTATGGAGGACTATAAAACTTACTTTAGTGCTGGTTTGTACTTAACTGATAATATGAATCTTTAATCTGCCTAGTGGATGTGTATTTTAGTTAAATATGGTGGGCTGTTCAGGTGACAGTGTAATAATAAAATAAAATCAAATCACCTGGCTGTGAAAATCTTCTGACCAGAGAATGGCCTCTGTCATGCAGTGTGCCTGGTGACCTTCATTGGTTTACAAAGAACATGGCTGATCTGTAATGGTTGCTCTTCTGTCTGTTGAGATCTCTAAATAAACAGACCATTTCTAAATAGCTAATGGAAAAAGTTGCCCAGCCCCCTCAACTGGTGTTCCTCTACGTGGAGAGTGAACCTTGTGCACGGCAGGGGAGTGGAGGTATTGCTTCTCTTCAGTGGAATGTCAAAGGCTGAAGGCAAAGTTACTGCTTCTGCAATTGAAGAGATGATTACTTTTACAAGGAAATAAACCGATGAATTTCCTTCTTGAGTGACTTAATATTTTGCAGCCATTTCTCTTTTTATTGCGTTCAGAATTGTTTAATGGGTCATTTAAGTTAATTAGTTTTAAATGGGAAATGGGAAAAGGTTAATCAGACGGACTAAAGTTTTCACATTGGCACTTTGAATTATGGCAAATGGATGTGACTTTTGGAGTAATGTAATCTTCTAATTGCTTGTGATAACATCAGTTATGAATGTGAAAGCTGAAGGTTTCAATTTTGTCTTTTAATTTTTTTTCAGGCAGGTTGATTAATTTGATGAATAACGTGTATTGTTAAACCTGTACGTAGAGGGGAAACATATGGTTTTCCTGCCTCAAGACTGTACAAGTATTATATTGTATTTTTAAAACCAAAACAAATTGAGAAGTTTGACTGAATGTCAACAGGTTATAATCTTAATTGAAGCTGGTCAGCAATGCTTGCATTTAATGGTGCAGTTCATAATGCGGTCTAAAAAATTAGATGGTGATGAAGGTATTAAGTGTAATGAGTACCTGTGTGGATTTCTACTTCCTTTCTGGAACAGGGTTCCTGGGGAGAAATGCCCTTGTAATTGGTGATATTTTATGGTCTCATATGTAACCGGGTGGAGAAATTTTTCTGTGATTAAAAAAAAATTATTCCTCTCATCTTGCTTGCCTGTCCCAAATCCATCCATGCAGTTTCAAACACTCACTCCTCGTTATAAAGGCAGTGGTGTGGGCGCAGGCTTATAATTAGGGGCTGTATAGTACTTTCCCACCATAGCTGTTCTCTAGAAAGCAAAATCTGACTACTTCAACTTTATAAAAGCCAGGATGGAAGGGGGAAGTCTTAAACTGGTACTAGTGATTTCAAATGTGTCTTAAACTTATTCAAATGGGTTAACTTAAAAAGCATTGCTGCTTTGTTGGGTGCTACTAAGCTCTTCTCCTGCAACATCTTCTCCAGGCCAAGTCACTAAACTGATGTTTCATGGTGTGTTGGAAAAAACCTACCTAGAGCAGGTGCTGCTATGGCAGGGGCAGCAGGGATGTCTGTCCTGCAGGGAGGGGCAGTGCAGTGACAGGCTCTTGCTGGGGTGCAGTTGTTAGGATGCAGCCTTTTGCAATGAGATGTTGGGAAAAGAACATCCAGACATTTCTCTGGACTAATGTCTGTTTACCCATTTTGCTGTTGCACATGCTTGCTTTACCCGTTGTCCTTTAACTGCTTATCACCCCAAACTCTGCATTGTGTTTTATAAAGATAAAAGCAGCAACTACCACCAAAAAAGAGAGCAGTTGCACTTCTGAGATAGTGAGAATAAATGCATGTTGGAATAAAGGAAGTATAATCTGAGGAGAGAAGCAACACTAGGCTGCTGATGTCAGACTGTGTTGATGAGGTTATATCTAATCTATGCAGGCAGGTTTGACCTTCAAGATTCTCTACCAGAAATTTATCCTTTTTCTTCAGGATTTAATTTGGGGCTCGTGTGTCCCTCATAAGGGTGGTAAAACTTGGTTAACTTAGATTTAGGGAAGCCTAGCCTGTTGTCTGCAGGTGTGCTTTGTCAGAATGAATTGACAGTACGCTTTAGATCTGGTAAACTTCCTTTGTGCCTTCAGCATGGACAGGGAAGATGTGCTGAGTGTCTTTATCTGGTCTGGCAGCCTGCTTCCTTCCTCCTTGGGTTCTTGAGGCCCCTTGTGGATGTAAAACTTCAAATAACAGAGTACCTGGATCCCCATTGAGGGTGGTCTATTCTGATGCAGGACTAGACTTCTCTATAAAACTGTCGTCCTTCTCTGCTGAAGTGCTACACACCTAGATGGCCTTTTAAAAATTTTGATTATTATTTAATTTTCTACTTGATATTTGTGTGCGTGGACTGAGATGTTACTACTCCGATTATTGTGGGGGTTTTTTTGTTTTTAAATAACTGATGTATTCTTCTTAATTCTGACATACAGAGCTGATATAGTAGGCATGTCGCGAGTTTTTTTGCATAGTTAGGGCTCCACACGATCTTTGCTTCTAGTTTATAATGAACTCTACAGAACAGTCATGAAGCATTAAAAGCATAATTTACACTGCAGCATTCTCTTGTCAGGAGGCTGTGACCTCTTACAATGACAGTTTACTAATGGTGTGTTGGCCTGAACCGTTACAAATGATAAACGGGCTGCCTCACTATTAAAACATGTGATGATTCTATTGGTGGATTTGCTTTTCTTCAATATTTCTAGCATAGGAACGTGAAATATAAGTGCATTCTCTTCTAATCTGTAATCCATCTGTTGGAAGTAGAGTCTGTGTTCCCCAAACAGACTTCAGTCTGAGAAGTCACTTTTAAATTTCTAAGGACAGTCTTCTTGATTTCATTCCTTCTCCTGTTAAGTTTGTAACAGAGCAAGTTTCTATAGTTCTTTGGTCACACTTGTAGTGTTAAAACTAGTGAAACTTATTAAATGATAATATGATTCTCCTGACTGCAGGAATTGGGAGTTCTAAGGAAAATACAGATCGATTTTTACACTATAAAACTGATTTGGCAAAAGTGGGTGTGTGGAGGAATAGCAAGCCAGAGAAGGACAAGTTAAGAAAAATCAGCTATGGAAGACAACCTACCTAACTCTGTACTTCTGATGTGTATTACTGTTTTTGATATGAGTGCTATATTGAGGCCACTTACAAATGTATACTGCCAAAATCTACTGCTCTCTACAACTGCCTGAAAGGAGGTTGTAGTGAGGGGCGTTGACTTCTTCTCCGCAGTGGTAGCATGAGAAGAAATGGCCTCCAGTTGCACCAGAGGAGATTTAAAGTAGAGTTTAGGAAATATTACTTCACAGAAAGGGTTGTCAAGTATTGGACCAGGCTCCGCAGGGAAGTGTTTGAGTCACCATCCCTGGAGGGTATTTAAAAGATGTGTAGATGTGGCACATGGGGACATGGTTCAGTAGAGTACTTGGCAGTGTTAGGTTTACAGTTGGACTCAATCTTGAAGGCCTTTTCCAACCTAAACAATTCTGCAATTCTGTGAAAATTGGTGACAGTTCTTTTCTAACATCTTGTGAAGTTGTATTTCTATAGAAGTGCACTTGAAAAGGGTGAGGGAATGTTTGGATCAGAAACTTCCTTCAAAGGTAAACTATAAACTCTTTTTCATTATTCTCTGTGCTGACCTTGTTGATGTTACAGGTTATTCAGATATATAAAGATAAATATATAATGATGGGATCAAGCTTGTACTGCATTGGGAATTGATCAGGTCAGAAGAGGAAGACAACACTTAAGTATATGCTGTATTGAAGTGAAACAGCCAAATGAACTTTTCCAAGTACTTTGTTTGCAGGAGGTGAAGAACTTTATAGTTGAAGTTGCCTGTGGCAGTGTAAGCCCACAGAATAAGGTAAGCAGAGATGAAAAATAATTGTGGCTAGCAGTGCCTTTCCTTAGGGGCTCATATTGACAAGAAAAATAAGAATGATGTTTAAAAAGTGAATTGAACAATTCTGCCTGCAGTGTACCTTTGGTGGTAGCTTTGTAAGCCTCTGTAACTCAACTGTATGTCTGAAATTTGTTAGGCTGCCATAAACTGTCAGTGGTGTGTGTACCTAGCCTGCCTCTGGTTGTAAGGTGATGCAGTCAGTCTTAAACTTCAACCAATTTAAAAAATAAAGATGAATAGTGAAACCCTCCTGTTGCAGTGATTCAGCACTGGAAAGGAGCTGATTAAACTCCTGAGCCAGTCCCGGGGCTGCTTTTGCTGTGACCAGGAAATGGTTATACAGAGGAGTGACAGAGATAGTAGCAATGGACCAAATGCATCCTGCAGGGTTTTTTTTCTTTCTCTCTTTCTTGTCTAATAGAACAGGCATTATAATATGGAAATCTCGGTCTGTAATCTCCCCACCTTTAAAGTAAGGGTGGCCTTACTCTGCTTCCCTCTGTGCAATGTGTCTACCTAGCCCTAGGTGAGTCTCCAGTGCTTCACTGCTGTCACAGCAGCATCTGTATCTGCATCACAGCTGGGTCCTACTGGGATGTAGTTGTACTCTTGAGGGCGGTCCTGGCCTGGGTGTATTCTCCTCTCCCTTTTCATGTTTGATCATGCAGTATGTTCTCAGACAGGGTCCACGTGATTCTGTGATGTATTGATGGTGGCAGTCTTGCTTAAGGGTTGATAATAACCCACACAGAAGTTTTACTCTTGAATGTCATGGGCAGTGCAACTGGTTGATAGCTGCTCGAGCTGGAGAGTAAAAGGATTTCTAGTTCTAAAGTACTTCTTTGTGAGTATCGTGAATGGCCAGATTGTTTACCAAACTCTGCTGGGAGTTTCTTCTCTAGGAAAACAAGATTTGTGCCTTCACCTTTCACGTGAACAGATAATCTTCCACAACATACTTTATCTATTTAAATTCACATCCAGCTCAGCTATTGTAGTCACTGGGTTCCTGCTTTTAACTGAAGCGTTCTTGAAATGCTTAATTTGTGCAGTGTTGATGTAGGGAGGAATGCGGCACAGCCTGCTGGGCTGAGCTTACCCTCTTCAAAACACTGCAGTGGCTGCAGTTGCAACTTCATTGAACCTAAATACTCTAATTGGCAAGAATTCTGGGAGATGTTGGCAGTGCAATTTAGTGGCTGCCAGCAGAGTGCTCACCTTTTTTTACATCAGCTTCAAATTGTTTTTATCTGCAGCAGTTTTTGTTGAATGCTTATGGATACATTCCTTTTCTTCCTCCTTGTGAATTTTCCTACAAATTCAGTCACCTGGAAGAAATGGCTGTTTCATGAGTCAAGGACAAATATACAGAAAATGTTCTGCCTTACTTACTTAAAAATTCCTTTTGCAGTATTTCTTTACTTCAGCCTCAAGACGTAACCATGTTTGGTTCTTTTTTTTAAACAAGAGGATAGAGAGGAGCAGCCTTGCTATAATGAGAGTTCAGAAATGAATGACAAAGGCTTCTATTTTATTTAAGTGTATCAAGTAATTGAGGGTGATCTGGATTTGAGTTGTTTTGTTTTTCAGCAAGGTCATTAGAAATCCAAGTTAAGGTAGGTTAAGAACAGCTTAAAAAAATCAGTAGTTTGTGTTATTTAGATGTTTTCAAAACTCCTCCAGAAAGTTCTTATGAAATAAAGAACTCTGTAGCCTGAATTCTGCTGGAAAAATAATGTAATACCCTATTCTACTGAGTACTCTATGAGTAAAAACTTGTAGTTCATGCCTTACGGTGCCCATTTCCTGAGTTTTTATTACAAGAAGGTGTGGACATACTGAAGCAAGTTCAATGAAGGACCATGAAGACAATTAGGGCTTGGAATGTCTTGACATGCAGGGAGAGGCTGAGCTGAAAGAGCTCAGGGAGTATTAGCAGTGTGTGTCAACACCTGGTGCAGAAAGTAAAGAAGATGGGAGTCAGACTGTGATGCACAGAGAGAGGACAAGAGGCAGCAGCCACAAATTCAGATATAGAAAATTCTGTTTGAACATGAGAAATCATCTTGACTGTGAGGATGATCAAACAAGGGAGTGGGTTCCCAGTGTGGTGGTGGAATCTCTTGTCTTTGGAGATGCTCAAAATCCAGCTGGTTGTGGCTTTGAATGACCTGCTCTAACCAAACAGGCTGGACTACAGATGTGCAGAGGTCACTTCCAACCTCAACTAATCTGTGAGAATCTCGCAACTTAGTTGTGATGTTTCATGCAGATTAATGCCAGTGTTTTGTATGCTAATTAGTCACTTAATTAAAGAACTAAGGTAGACATGGACATCCCTGGCTTCTGCTGAGTGCATTGTTTGAATTATCTTTCTGTGTTTATCCTGGCATGTGCCAATTACCAGGAAGTGTTACGAGTGACCTGTTGCTTATTTTATGATATTGCAAAGTATTTCTTTTGCTTTAAACATCTTGTAGGAAGAATGATTTTTTTTTTCTGAGTTTTTATATTCCTTTTAAATCCTGTAATATTCTGTGATTTCTCCTTTTATAGTAACATAAAATCCTTTGATACCTTGCTGGGTGATGTTGACTTTAATTTTTTAACAAATTTTTCATGTGGATCACTTTTGTACCTGCTTACTCTATCTTTTAGCTAGTTTGTTAGACTACGTGTCCTTAGTCCTTGAATATAAAATAGATACCACTTTGAACAAAAAAAGGAAGTGCTTTGAAATTTGCTGCATTTTTTTCTGAACATATCCTTTAGAATTTCTTAATATTTTTGAAGTTATATTTTTTGACTAGTCTAGCTGTTACAGGCAAGACAATTTTTATCATCTGAAGCAAATACTTCCCTATTGAACAGTAAATTTCTTCTTGTAATACTCTGTATCCTTTGCCTGCTTTTGTGCTGACTTGGAGCAGAACGCTGTTGTAAGAGAAATCTTATTATACATTTATGTGAACCAGCTCATTGGTGTGACCGTTTCCTTGACTGTGACCTACCTGTTTGTGGTGTGATGAAAATGCATTGACTTTTCCTGTGTTCCTAAATATGAGAGTGCTATCAGGCAGAAATTATAAATATCTTTAAATGAAGTATTTAGATATTAAATCAATTAAGATTACTTTGGATTATGAACCAGTTATGCAGTAGTCATTACTGGGTAACTATGTTAAGGCCTTTGCTCTAATTGTGCTAATGGTTTGAAGGTGATAGCTTACTAATACTTACGTTTGCTCTTTTATCGTTCAGAGCTGTTGAGCCCCAGAGTGAGGGACAGTGCGCCCCAGTGGACTCCCTGTGGCGGCGTTACAGTGAATTTGAGTTGTTGAGGACTTACTTGTCGGTTACCTATCCACACATTGTTGTTCCACCTTTGCCAGAAAAAAGGGTAAGGAGGCCAAGGCTATGGCTTGCTTTGTATGGTTTGTTATTTGTTTACTAATGACTCTCTTCTTTTTAAATAGGCTGACTTTGTTTGGCACAAGCTATCGGCAGATAATATGGATCCAGATTTTGTAGAAAGAAGAAGAATTGGTTTGGAGAACTTCTTGCTGCGTGTGGCTTCACATCCTGTTCTTTGCCAAGACAAAATCTTTTATTCATTTTTAACGCAGGTATAGTAAAGTGATGTGCTTTCTAAATACATTCTTTAGTGGTTATTTAAGATAATGTTCTTTTGCTCTTCCTCCCTTCCACTGACCCATAGCTTGTTCTATGTCTAGAATAAGGATAAACAGCATGAATAAACTTGAGGTAGAAAAGGCTTGTCCATCTAAAAGCTTCTTAACAGCCCACTGCAGTTGTACAGTTTGCCTGCTAATGTACCTTATGGCTTTTTTCCAGTCTAGTTTTAAGGCTCCTAAGAGAGAATTTCCACCTATTATTATTTGAAAAGCATATTGGAAAATGAATGTATGTTGGTTGGGAAAGCTTCCCTAGGTCTAAAGCTGAAGTAGTTAGCATGCTGTACTGCTGGCTGTGGAAACAGTACTGGCTTCCAGTTCAGTTTTTGGATATTCATGGTTTCTTCAGCTTTGTGGTTTGAATTGTGATCCATTCATATGTGTTTTGGTCCAAAACCAGTGCAATGAGTTATCACAGAAGTTGTGATCCAGCTGTCATAGAATCACAGAATCACCAGGTTGGAAGAGACCTGTCGGATCATCGAGTCCAACAATTCCTATCAAACACTAAACCATGTCCCTAAGGACCTCGTCTACCCATGCCTTAAACACCTCCAGGGAAGGCGAATCAACCACCTCCCTGGGCAGCCTATTCCAATGCCTAATGACCCTTTCCGTGAAAAACTTCCTCCTAATCTCCAGCCTAAATCTCCCCTGGTGGAGCTTGAGGCCATTCCCCCTTGTCCTGTCCCCTGACACCTGG